>BPLR01009604.1:0-147285 GCA_021605095.1 Caerostris extrusa | reverse complement strand
CTTTTAGTTGAGTTGTAGTGTTGAAGGTTCTTAGCAGTGCATTCCCGATAAAGTTGAATCTGCTACAGACTATTCAGTTATTAATCAATGATATCCATCTAAGTGCCAGACATTAGAAAAATACATAAATAGTTATAAGCTATAACCTTATATGGATAACCGATCAGAACATCTCAAGTAGTCATTTGTGGCTATGATTGGTTTAAAAATATGATATAATGAATTCAAACATGACTAAATGATACTTTGTATCTTTCAACGATATAATCGCCATAATCAGATTAAATCACATATTCGCCATAATCAGATTAAATCACATATTCGCCATATTGATTCTCTTGATCAAATCTTCAATTCTTTGTTTAGATATCGTAACATCTCAAGTAGTCACTTGCAGCTATGCTTGGTTTAAAAATATGATAAATATATTCAAACAGTACTAAAATGATACTTTGTATCTTTCAACCATATAATCGCCATAATCACATCAAATCACATATTCGCCATATTGATTTTGATCAAAATTTCTATCGATTCTTTGTTTAGAGCACGAAAAAACTCAGCAACGCATGAACGGTTCTGTTCAGTCCGGTTTGATTTGACTGAGGATTTTTCAGATTTATTCTCGCGTAAGGTACTTTATCTCAATTCACCCAAATGTTAAACCAATAAAAATATTGTGATGATGAACGATAAATTATAATCAAACACGAAAAAGTTCAAATTTCGTAAATCCATGATAATCTGTCATAGATGACATAGGTGACATGCGCATGTATCGTATAGAACTTGAACATGATTCCTGTAGATTTATGGAATGAAATGATGCACAGTATTTCTTGCTATCAAAAAAAGAAGAAATAAACCGAATAAAATGAAAATGAGATGAAAATGAAGCCAATGATCAACTAGATCTCAATATAATAAAACTGGAAAGATAAAAAAAAAAAAAACTTTGAATAACATTAATTAGAAATAACATAAAAGAAAATTGAAGTTCTCAGTTACTGAGGAGGTTGTGCGTTACAAAACGGTCACAATCTCATATCTTCAATCAAAACGAAAATCCAAGAAAAAGATAGAACTTAGTATTTAAGAACACTCTGAAACTTGTTTCTTGGGTCTTCATATTTCGAACATTGTAGCAAAATATGTTCCCCAGTTTATGGTGACACAAAAAAAGATGGGGTGAGATCGAATCTATGGTTTTTGATGGATATGTTTTTGCACGAAAACAAGATTGTAATACATCTTCCATTTGATTGGAGGTAGAATTCGATGAGAAAGTTTCAGTCTATCTAAATGGATGAATCTCTGAGCGTGTTTTCAGCTTGCCCACTGATCAGTTGTATTTGGTAACGTGTAGTGTATGCCACATTTCTAAAAGGCTCAATGGGAGAGGATTATATAATTAATTTTAAATAATTTAATAAGAATTAAGGAATAATAAGAATTAAGAGAGAATTCGAAGAGGAATTGAGACGGAATTCTAGTTGATGCGAGTACACTTCGTCCGGGAAGACTTTTAATGCAAGACTTTTACATACGCCATTGAGATTTCTCGTTCTTGAAAATGTGACCACAACGAACACTATCAACAGATTCGAACCTAAATCCTTCTGTATGACAATTGCGTTCGTTGTCACTAGGTCACAATAACGGCAAGATTGGGTTTTTGTTGAGACAATTTTAAATATAAATCTTTAAATAGGCCAAACAAATAATTTCCATTTTTTCCGCATTTGATTGAGAACAAACATCTCAGCCTTTTGTAATGTTAATCATAGGAGAATGTTTTTTTTTAAATTTGATTTTTAAGATCAACTCTGCATTTTTTTTTGTGTTATGTTTAGTTATTAAATCTATTAACACATTTTTTTCATGCTAATTATCATTTACTAATTGTCATTCATTGTAGTTCAATTGAAAATGAAATAAAAATACATTATAAACTTAAAAATTAATGGTGTATTGGAACATCATAATTGCGTATTTCAAATTTAAAAGAAAATACTCACCAAATATTTTTTAAACCACATTATTTTGATGACGCTTTGGAAAAATCGGCTGTCAACGCTTTTAAGTGAGATGGTTGTAAATGGTTTTTGATATTTTTACAAAATTGAATAAATCTGACCAAATATTGCAAGACCACAAGAAATGTGATACAACCTAAAAAGTTTCCAACATCAATAGGAAAAGGAAAAAATTGCACTCAAATACAAGATTGTCAACAGCTTAATGACATTTAACGCAATTTAGCGGTTAGTTCAGCATCTACTTTTATAATATTTTTCCTGATAATAAATTGACAAAATTTATGAAATAAAACGCAAATTCGCCTTTTATTTTTCGCAGTGTATTCTTTTGTGAGTATATTTGGTACATTTGTGACTAATCAAACAAAAAGGATCTTTTGAGAGATCTTCATTGCTTTCATAAACGAGGAGATTTAATGGAAGTTTAGACAGTCTCAATGAACCGTCTTCCTCTCTAAACAATCAGGCTGTTAGATGTTTATGTTTTGGTGGAAATATTCCAGGTTTTCTTCCATATAATGCGGGGAATTTTCACTTAAAAGTCTTTCCGGAGGAAAATAATAAACTAGTGACTCAGTTTCCCATTTAGTTTTTGATGATGGCAATATAAGTACAATGATGTTGTTGACAAATTTGTAGTTGTTAAATGTTTTTTACAGGAATTATAAGGGTAGATGTCTGCGGTGGTAAACTCACATGATCTTGCAGGCCACTTTGGAAATGCATCATAACTCCGCGGCCCGCATATAAAATTATACACTGAAGTGACAAAGTCATGGGATAGCAATATGCAAATTTTCAGATGGCAGTAGCATCGCGTAGAACAGGTATAAATGCGCAGTGCTTTCGCAGAGCTTTCATTTCTGTTCAAGTTATTGATGTGAAGAGGTTTTGACGTGATGATGACCGCACGACGGAATTAACAGATTTTGAACGCGGAATGTTAGTTGGAGCTAGACGCATGGGTCATGCCATTTTCGGAAATCGTTAGGGAATTCAACATTCCCAGATCCACTGTGTCAAGAGTGTGCCGAGAGTATGAAATTTCAGGCATAACATCCCACCATGGACAGCGCAGTGGTCGACCGCCTGCACTTAACGACCGAGACCGGCGACGTCTGCAAAGAGTCGTAAAATTCTAACAGACAAGCAACACTGCGTCAAATAACCACAGAAATCAAAGTTGGATGTACAAGGGACTTGTCTGTTAGAACTGCGCGGAGAAATTTGGCTTTCTTGGGCTATTCCAGCAGAAGATCGACTCGAGTGCCTTTACTGACAGAACGACATCGCTTGCAGCGACTCTCGTGGGCACGTGAGCATATCGGTTGGTCCCTAGATGAATGGAAAACCGTGGCCTGGTCCGATGAGTCACGATTTCAGTTGGTAAGAGCTGATGGTAGGGTTCGAGTGTGGCGCAGACCCCACGAAGCCATGGACCCAAACTGTCAGCAAGGCACTGTTCAAGCTGGTGGTGGCTCCGTAATGGTGTGGGCTGTTTTTTCATGGCATGGACTTGGTCCTCTGGTGAGGCACTTTTCAAGCTGGTGGTGGCTCCGTAATGATGTGGGCTGTTTTTTTCATGGCATGGACTTGGTCCTCTGGTGCGACTGGACCGAACATTGACTGGAAATGCTTATGTTCAGCTACTTGGAGATCACTTGCAGCCATTCATGGACTTCATGTACCCAAACAACGATGGGATTTTTATGGATGACAATGCGCCATGTAACCGGGCCACAACTGTTCGCGATTGGTTTGAAGAACATTCTGGACAATTCCAACGAATGATCTGGCCACCTATATCGCCCGACATGAATCCCATCGAGCATTTATGGGACATCATCGAGAGGTCTGTTCGTGCCCAAAATCCTGCACCATCAACGCTTTCACAATTATGGACGTCTATCGAGACAGCATGGCTCAATATTCCTGCAGAAGACTTCCAACGACTTGTTGAGTCCATGTCACGTCGAGTTGCTGCACTTCGCCGGGCGAAAGGAGGGCCGACACGATATTAAGAGGTATCCCATGACTTTTGTCACTTCAGTGTATATTCCTATATTAGATTTAAACCCACTTTTTTGGAGTGAAAAATCGAAACATAATGAGTTATTATTTTTGTGTTTACTATTATTCTTACATGTAAACACAGATAATGTAATAATAATGATATTAAACGAAATTGTAATGAAATATATAACACTAAAAAGAAATATAAAAAATACATAAATATAAAAACGAAATAAAAAAAAAATGAAATAATTAGAAAATATTTATTTTATTAGTGCGATATTTGTTTCTACACATTCACTTAGCTTTTGCAAATCGATGAGCGCGCATCAGAACTGTAAACACATAAATAAAACAGGCACTGTCTGTCCTATATTCGCAAGAATATTATTTTAAAATCAAAGTTAATTTTTCTCATCATTTCGACAGTTAATTTTTAAATATAGGGATGCACACACACATAATGCATTTTTTTAATACATTGGTTTTCACTACTTTAGTAATTAAATATATTTACCGTTATAAATTAAATATATTAAAAGTGTGATAAATCTCACGAGGCAGAAAATGTTCAAGGCGGGCCGCGAGTTGGCCACTCCTGGTATATCTAATAAAATATTAATTTAATAAATAGCTTTTCGGTAATATGAATATGTATTTTTATGACGATAGTTAATTTAAAAGTATCTTAAATATTGACTATATTATTATCATTATTATTATTATTGTTATTATTATTTTGCAGCAAAAGAGACAAACTTCGAATTCTGTTGTTAAGTTCTTTAGGTTGCTTAATTTGTATCTCAGTGGTAACGTGCACAGCTAGAGAATTCACATTCTAATTAGTTAATGGTATCTATTGCAGTCACTACTTTCAGAAATGAGATGATTCGATGGAAATTGTCATAGTGAGTGTAAAGAGTTTCGCATTAGTAGTCAGGCTGTTTGGTGCAAAATGTTTGAGTTTTCTTTCGTACGACACGCAAATGCGTTGCATCTACGAGGCCGAGTGGCAACGCGCAGAAAGTCCGAGGTTTGAATTAGCTGACGGCTTTGTTATACTCACTGTTTTTTGCTATAGTCACTGTTTTTTGTTATAGACACGTTTCAAAAACGTGGAGACTCGATGACGGTTATGGCAATCTGTATAAAGTATCTCGCATCGATAATCGGGCTGCTTGATGAGAGGTTTCCAAATTTTCTACCGCACGACAAAAATGTGATGCAAATTGGAAGCAGTTATCCTTAAAAGTCTTCCTGAAGGCAATGGGGTCCTTCTCATCCCACGTCGGTGGGCTATTCGGGGTAATAATGATAATATTCGCTATAAGTGGGACAGGAAGTCCACCGACGTTAAAAATCTAGTGTGCAGGAAAGTGGAAGTTCGAATCCACTGGCAGCATCCGTTGCAGTTATTATTAAAAACGAAGAAACCTCGATGAAGAGTTTGGCAGCCTATGTAAGTAATTTCGTATAGACAGTCCGTGTCTGTCTGATGTACTATAATGGTAACTTTTCGGGGTTTCTTTTCATACAATACTAAAATGCAACGGCTGCAATACTTTTCATACAATAGTCAGATACAGGACATGCATTACTTTTCATACAGTAGTCAAATAGATAGGCTGTTCCATAAGTTAGCGGAAAGCGAATTTCACCGATTTTCAATTACAAAATCAATGAGGAATGAATATGCTCATACACTTATATGCTCATACGCTGTAGATAGCCCAGTGGTAAAAGTGCACATATAGCGTGCAGGAGAACTAGGTTCTAATCCGCTGGCGTCGTGCATTGCAGTTCCTGCTTTCGAAAAAGAGGTGATTCAATTAGAATGACATCTTATGTATAATATCTCACTTTAATAGTCAGGTTGCCTGGTGGGAATTTTCATCCAGACGACACATAAAATTATCTCTATAATCTCGACTGTTATTTTGTGGTTTTCTTGATGCAGCTTCGCTGGCGTTTTGATTGCAAATAACTGCTTCCAGAAAGGAGGAGACTCGATGGAAATTGTTAATGAGTGTAAAGCGTCTCGTGCATGGATAGCCAAATTACATTGGAGGAGTTTTTCCGGGGTTACTTTCATACGGCTCGTATATGCGATGCAGTACCAAGGTGTTAATCTGCCTGGGGCGTACGTTGTAATCATTGCTTTCAGAAACGAGGAGACTCCGGCAGAAAGGAACTGAATCAGTCAATGTCGTTGTATTAATCATTGCATCAATCTGTCTTATAAATCATCGGTAAGTATATATTAGTAAAAACATGAGGCCATAAAAGTTCAATATATCTGTAAAGTAGTTCATGAAGGCAATATCCTTTCTTTCATCCGTCAGTCAGTCGTTCGTGCCATACACAGAAGAGCACAAGAGCACCGATGAGAAAAAAAAAATATATCCAGCCTGACTCGTGGCTCAGTGGTAACGTGCGCCGCTGGTGAGCATTAGTACTAGAGATTTAATCAGCTGGCTGCATTATTAAGACATTGTTTCAAAACGCTCGGAGTCTCGGTGAACATTTGTGATGTTCAACATCTTGCCTCTTTAGACATAATACCTGGTCGGAGTTTTCTGGCTTTTACTCCCATACGATACGCAAATGCGGGTTAGTTCACACTAAAACCCTTCCGGAAGGCATTGCCCTCTTTCTTCAGCGACTTTCTACCTAATGAAATCTGCCCCCTTTACCTCCATCCATGAGTACACTACTTTTTAGACTCTGAGGATGAGTCACAGCAACAACAAAATAGCTTTATATATCCGTTATAAACTGCTACTTTTATACTTCATTTAAATTTTCCTTACATGAGTATTAAAAAATATGCATGCACTTCGTATAATGAGATGTATAACGTTTGAAATTACAGCTTGGTTTCAGGTATGCGAAAAATTCCTATTGTCTACAGAATCTATTAAGTAAACCACCTGACTCTTACTAACATACTTTTCGATTATAGTAATTAGCTTGAAACATCCATTACTTTTCCTTAAATTTATCATCAGATTTCCTTTCATGCGATGACTAGAAATCATTGCAGTCAAAAAGTATTATTTGCATATGAAGAATTAATAGTCTATTCATTTTCAGTCATGTGTCCACTTTATCGAAAAAATTTCTTTATTGATATAAAAAACAGTGCACAATCACAATGCACTTGTCAATCATAAGAAAATTTTGAGTTCAAAAGTTTACTTTTACGCTCAATTGGTTTTTTTCCTGGTTTGTTTATCTAACGAATACCGACATACTGTAATTTTCCTTGACACCGCAGTGTTCTTATTGAAGGTTATCAAATAATTTTTATTTAAGAATTGATCTAACTTAATTAAGTTAAAAATAATTTTAAATCAAGTATTTTTAAAATTTATATAAAAATAATAATAATAATTTTATAAATAATAATTTTTTATAAATAATACTTTTTAATAATGATTTTTAAAAAATTTCAAATGGAATGAGTTTTATCGGAAATAAAAATAAAATCATTTTTAATGAAAGTTAAATAATTTTTAAAGATCTATTAATTATTTAATATTGTGGACCTGATGGCCGAGTTTCTGGCACTCGGTCCACAGGTTTTGGGTTCGAGTCCAGGTGGTGTCATGGATGTTTGTAGTGGTTCGGAATCTACTTTACCATAGGGTTCCGTTTTAATATGATCCGTTCGGCGTAAGCCGTAGGTCGCCGTCTAATATGATTACTACTACTACTACACCATACCACATCATTGTGCCTAGAGCTGAGTTGTCCCTTTTAGAGTTTGGGAATGATGTGGATTGAGTTGAATGGACGCTCTACGATCATATTAAACCGGGACCTACTGTTTAAGCGGATTCTAAAAACACCACAAACATCCATGGCAGCGCCGGGATTCAAACCCGAAACCTGGTAAAACCGAAAGGCGCCGGAGGTCTAATATGACTGTAGGGCGTTGGGTGCCAGTTGACAACCCTACCCCGCAAAAAGAAATCTTCTTCTGTCTAGAAATCTGCCTGTAGAGAGACGGCTTTGGCCCACAACGGGGCTGTTACGCCGCTGAAGAAAAAAAGTAGGAAAAGAATTAGTTTAATATTGACAGGGAATATGGGAAAACCAAGATAGAAAAAAAAAATAATATAGCACATATGTGACCGTTAAAATTGAATAATAATTTGAAAATGAGAATATTTTTCTTAGTTAAATTAACGTTAAATTTCTTAGTTAGTTACGAGTAGCAACATAATTTAAAATAATGACTAAAGTAATTTTTGTCTTCTTCTTCAATGGCGCGACAGCCCCATGGTTGGCCAAGGCCTTTTACCTACTGGCAGAATCCGAACCATGAGTTGTTTTCTTTTTACAGGGTAGGATTACCAGTCCTACACTCAACACTCTACAGTCATATTAGATCTGGACCTACTGTTGATTCCGAACCACTACAAACATCCTTGGCATTGCTGGAACTGGAACCCGAAACCTGTAGTACAGAACGCTAGTTACTTGGCCATCAGGTCCTAATTTTTGTCTTGGAAGAACTTAGTTCAATTTAGTCTTTGACGTCATTTGTCTGTAAAATGGCAACTACGTATATAGTAGATTCAGCGCCATCGAGAGAGATGTGCTATACTGCTCATTTTGAAGCATTCCAACCCAATATTTTTCAATCATAATTTTTTAAACGTACATTTCTAGGAATAAAATCTGAGAATTTGTACCCTTCTCTTCGAGCCTAATGGAAGCCCATTCTAGAATACAGATTTAGCGTGCCCATTCCAGAACATAGACGTTAACAAAAAAATATTGCTACGTAAAATAAATTATTATAAATTCTGACTTATGAAGACCAATGAATAGTTATTCAACAAATTAAAAGTTATTTTTCAGTTGGAAACTTTTAAATTCTATCCGATCAAAGTGCATTCGTATCAAATTCATGCACATTTTATTAACCCAATAACGACTCTCTCTTCCACTTAAAGAAAAGAATACAATTTAAATTCTTTACTTATGAGAATCTAATTAAGGAACAACAGTAATAATGGAATAAAAAAAATTAATCTTCCTCAAGTTTTTGCGGAAGTAATGCTATTCAAAAGATTACATGAAAATTTTTAAACTATGTTTTATAAATGCACTTTATATTTTTTTTTGCCTTTAGTCATAATAGTGTGAAGAATAAAACACATCTTCATAAAAGTTTTGGACAGGTATTGGCATCTAGGAAAATAATTCTGAAGTACAGAAAACAAAATCTCAAAATTGTCTAACAGACATAAAAAAAATTAGCATGTTAGAATATATATATATTGCTACACGTAGAGAAGTTTCTTTTATACCATGCAGTAAAAATCCATGTGAAACATTTATCATAGAAAATAGAAAGTTTTTTTTTTTTTTTAATGTAATGTTTCGTTTTCAGAACCCCATTCGTAAATGAATTCCTAAAATTAAACTGATAAATTTCGAGGTCTGAGGAATAATATCTATTGATGTCAGAATTTATTTCAAAAATTTCATATTAATGGTAATGTATCGATATATGTATGATAAGAACCAATACATCACAAAAACATGAATACAAACTGTTATAATACATTTACATTTTTATAGAATAATATAACTTTAAATTTACATGAAAAAAAATACGATAGATAAATTATATTTAATATCGAAAATTATACTATAAATAAATTTACCGTTAATTTTAGTAGATAACCGCATGTGTTTTCTAAATATTAATACATCAATTTAAGCATGACTATTTAAATTTTATTTTACCAGAAATAACGATGTTCAAAGCCGGAGTAATTTACTTTATCAGTTTAATGACAGATGTTATGCATGATATAGATTGGAGATGCTGTATATTTCATATTTGATGTTCTTAACAGCATGGATCCAACAAGGTGATTGGATTTCCAAACTAAGGATGTCTGTTTCTTACACGCGAAGCTCCCTATAAGCGATTCCGAACTGAAAGCGTCTGTATCTACCAGAAGATAGGCACGATAAATCCAAAGTTCATTTCCTTCGGCTCGAATAGGAGGAGGCAAATATGGAAAATTTCAATCCTGGATGTGTTTGTTCAAAATTAGCTTCAGAGAAGGTTCAGATTCCAAATATAGTTTTATAAATTGGACTTTTCCTTAGTGCACCTTGGGTAGTGCTGAATCTTCTACATATCTGATGGTCTAAAAAGAAGAACGGCTCAGTTCAAAACACATAGCGTTCAAAAATAACAATATCTTACTTAGAAAACTTAGCATGAAGAGATCTCATAGGGTTAAATTTTTTTTTGTACAATGAACTATTATTTGATACGTGGGATACAATGATGATCTTTAGAACGTAATTGTATATCCAATGACGTATCAATAGATACATGGGCTATATATATAGTAGTGTGTGTCATGACGCCTAACTGTACATTCAATGATTTGATGCACAAAATTAGGGCATTATAGCAAAAGCTATAATGCCCTAATTTTTGTCCAATGAGTTATTGTTTCATACACAGACAATAAATTTAACGCTTAAATTTATGTTCACTGAGCTATTATTTGACACTCTGCCAATAGTGATGAGTGCCAGAACGCTCAACTTTAAATACACTGAGCTAACATTTAATATGTTTCAATAATGGTGTGAGCCATAATAGCCAAAATTATGTCCAATAAGCTATCGTTTGAAGTACAACCAAAAGTATTGTGTGCTAGAATATATAATTTTATATGTTGTTCCTTCTGATCAGGATATGGTCTCGCTGTTAGACCAAATCCAAAGAGAATCCATAAACCTCTAAAAGTCTACAAATAGAAGAGGTTCAGAAAAAACCTCGTTCAATGTAAAATCAAGACAGTTTAAAATATGAGCAAGCGATGCTTAAGCAGTCGTACACTTGGTGCAGGTCCCGAAAATCTTCTGGCATTGTTCATAGGTGAGAGTTCTAAAAGAGTCCACTGATAAAAATGTGATAAGCAAGTATGTTGGCTTCTATGGTCCAAAAAAAAAAAGCAGAGCACCACCAGGGCGATCTTTCGAGTACCAGTCATGTACTGAAGGGACATTCTAGAGGTCCTTGATTATCTTCCCAAACTCTTAGAACGCCTCACTATAAGTGCGAGAAGCATATCTGATTGGAAGTCTCCAAAGAAGCAACCTCTACAATTTTGTTGCCACTAATGATGCCATGTGAAGGAATCCATTGGATGTGCACCTCGGAATTAACTGAAAGTATAGAAAGCCAGGAGGGAAATGCGTCAACCCGGTCTCCAACATTTTGTGCAATTATTTAATTTAAATGTTGAACTGAGGATCGGCTATCAGTAAGCATCCATATTGCGTTGTATATGATTTTTCTCCCGCAAAAACAAATTCGTTGAAGGTTAAGCGTATTGTAAATTTATTGTTTGAGTGACAGCACAGGTTTGCTTTTTACTTTTTGAAGTAAATGAAATAAACTCGTGAAATATTCGTTTTAAAAAGGGTTTGAATTGGTAACTTTTAATATCCATATGGGGAGACATCCTGTGGCCATCCCGATCACCAAAACTCCTACATGTGGCCATCCCGATCACTCCTCTCCATAAGGTTGTTATATAAAAATCGAGAGCTCATGTCGATATATTACATTCCTTAGCTGAATTAAAAACTATATTCAACATGAGGCAAATACGGAAATAAATACTACAGTGAAATAATTTATGATATTTCGGTGATCGACTTCAACAGTGAATGGATGGAGAAGAACAATATTTTTCAAGATTTTTCCCTCTCAGAACTTAATATTAAAGTGACTTTTAATTTCATATGTTTAATAATGCACACAACATGAGTAAAAGAAAATAATTTGTAATTGCTGTGTTATTTCATTTTGAAGACCGTTTAAATTTACAGAATGAATTTCTGCTCTACCCTGTATTATCTCATATTATATTGATGAGATTAATGAATACATTAGTTGAAAAATTAATAAAAAAATAATTGAAGTTAATAAAAAAAATAATATTCCACGAAGTTGCATAGCATTGTATTATTAGCATACATATAGTTTAGGCTTTTCTTTTACCCTCTTATCAAGAGAATCGCATAGTTTCTCGCTCTACGGTCATTTTATGCACACTTTAGGTTAAGTAGCCCTACAGTTTAACGTGGATTCCGAACCACTAATAAGCATCCATGCCACAGCCAGAATTCGAACCTGGAGCCTGTGGTTCCGATGGCTATTAGGATAGCTTGTTAAATTTTAGAACTGAGAGATTTCGATTCGGAGCCAGATAACTAAGGATTCCCATGTTTATATTGAATATTCTTTAATCTATGTTGAATATTTCCCTTTGTATGTCGAATATTTTCGGTGTGTGTAGAATATTCCCGTGTCTGTGTCGAATATTCTTGCGTCTATATCGAATAATTTTATCAAAATTAAAAAAAAAAAATACTTAAAATTTTAATGAAAGAATTTATTTTAAAAATAAGAGTATTTTAATGAAAATTCCATAAATAATGCTTTTAATTAATAAAACAAAAAATGTTGTTGTATACCTTCATTTCGATATAAATATGTTTATTAAAATATTCTTTTTTGCATGTTCTTCGTACAATACTCACCAACGTTCCTTTACCTATGGGGTCCTTTATCTGATATCTTTATCTAAGAATATTTTTCGTCCGAATGTAAGGATATTTTGAAATATATTTAACAGTCATTTATAATTTAGTAAAATAAAAATTCATTTTCTCGGGATTACTGGTTGTCTTCAAAAAAATATTGATTTTTATCTAAAATAGATGTTTTTTATTTAATCATGGAAAAATTTTCGTTAACCAAACAAGTATAATTTAATTTAAACATAGTATAATGTAATTATCGCCATTGATTATAATTGTTTGTTATTATTGTTTTGTTTGTTTCTGGAATAAATTGAGAAGCATCTCCATTTCTGAAAATTCACAAATGCCATCTGTAATACTCTTTTTAACTTACTAAACATAACTTGCTCTAATTTATTAACTAATTTATATATATAACTTAAGCCAAAAACATTTAAGTTTCACAAAAATGAAAAACATTTCAGCAGTAATTTTTGAATATTCTACCTTTTTTTTTTAAGTTCATCCCATCTCTTTGCTAAATCCCAAAACTATTTAATGAGGTAATTTTCGAAACTCTAATACTTATAGGTGTTTTTAATTGCTTAAGTTTTAAAGTCGAACTAAAAAAAAGATTAAAAATAAAATAAAAATTATAAAAGGGCATTAAGATCGTTAGAAAGATTATTAAATAGTGAAAATACAATAATGAACAATGACTTTCACTATACAATTTTCGAAAATGATACTCGAATTTATTTTGTAAATTAATAATCATTTTCGTGAGGATGTACAATTTTTTATGATAGAAATAATGTTATAAATAATTTGTTAAATTTATAATAGTTTTTATTTCAATTTTAAGAAAAATTTATCGGCATTAATTTGGATCTCATTTTAGATCAACGAAGTAAAATTTATTCACTAAATCTGTAAGAAGATTTTGTTGTTGTATGTAAATGCCAAGTACTTAATCTGAAATGATTTATCCTAAAGTGCCAGATTTATAGCAGATTTAATGTTGTCCAGGCGGTATGCACTGGGACTATTTTGTCTAGGAATGCTCACAATGTGCCATCACATATTTAACATCTCGGTGTGTAGAAGCTTTGTATCCTCTTTCTGGAGTCTAATAGAATTATTTATGTCTGTCCACCTTTCACACGAGAGATGCTCGAATTCTTGGTTTATTTGTTTCGCATCGAAATCTCTTTGTTTGAAATTTAACAAGTTATCCTCAAGGAGTTATATTTTTAATAGTAACAGGGTATAAAAAGTAAAAACCTTGAACTATATACTAATGACAAAAAGCTATGTAACTTCTTAGAATATTCTTTTCTTTTTATTAACTTTAATTAAATTTTTAATAGTATATTAATTTTTTTTTAAAAGAATTTACTGATATAACTGTGCTTTCCCCTACATACTGGCAAGAGCGCCCCTCCCCTTTTAGCGTTCAGGAGAAATGGTGAATAAGCCTCGAGACTCTCACACAAGAGGAAGTACAGTTCAACCTGCGCACCCGCTAAGCAAAGTTTAGTTGGTCTACAATCTGTCACCCGAGAGGAAATATATTTAGCGAAACTCTGAGTATTAGAATCTCATCCAGAGAGGAAGTATATTTCGCGCATCCTGCGCTTAGATGAGTTTCGGGTTTTCAGCTTAGAAATGGAATCGCTTCACGAAACTATAATTATATGTTTTTAAATGTGTTAAATATTGTATGTCTCTAATTGTATGTGTCTGGTGTTTGTGTGTGAGTAAATAAACTGCTGTGCCTCAAGTATCTCAACCCAACCACACCCAGTCACAATCTGATTGCCCAACCTACACACTACACTGATTATTTACTAAGTAGAAAATAATCAAGCCAACATAAAAAAAAAATATCAATTTTTAAATTACAGAACCTACAACCGATGTAGCTTAAACAATTTGAAATAAAAATGTAAAAATAAAAAAATACATAAATAAAATTTAAAAACGTCTTATTGTCGATAATTTTACATTAGTAAAATATGAATTTGATACTGATAATCATACAAATTTTCAATTAATGTCAAGCCTAAATATAATTTTGTATTTTTATTTCGAATACCATAGAAACAATGTTACCAAAAACAAAACTCGTATTTCATTGTGCATAACATTACTTAAAACTAAACTAAAAAAAGTATGATATTAGAGAACTAATAATTTTTTTAATAAAATAATAAATTGCTCTTTTTTTGCAATTGAATAAACTTTTACTCTGCACTTCCTATAGTTAACAAAAAGAGCTGCAGAAATAACTTTAAAAAAATATTTATTAGTTAATGATACAAAAATTTAAAACATATAAATACATATTATATACATATGTTTAAAAATATAATTATATGTTTTTTTAAAATATGTTTATGTATATGTATACATAGTACTATGTCCAAAAAGTAAGACCAATTTTCAATTTAAAATTCCGGATCTTATGGAATTTCAATTTTTTTTTTTTTTAGGTTGCTGTCACTGTCCTTGAGATCTGTGTGAAATTTGACGTCAAAATATTCATTAGTTTTTGAGTTACGCTTGGCTTTGTGAGACGCTAAAACTGATTCCGGCGATTTTTGAAATGTCTGAATTAATTGAGCAAAGAACTTGCATTAAATTTTGTTTGCGGAAACGTTTAGAATGTTGCAGAAGGCATTCGGTGAGCATTTCTATATCGGAAAGATATGTTATTGTATATGTCTATATTGGAAAAAATGTTTAGAAGTGGTATAAACAGTTCAAAGAAGGCATAGAAGGCGTTGAAGACGAAGAGTCCTCTGGTCGACCATCAACCTCAACCGACGAAACTCACGTCCAAAAATTAAAGATTTGGCGCTTACTAACCGTTGATTTACAATTAGAAACGTTGCTGATAATGTTGGAATTTCAAAAGGATCGGTCAATTCCATTTGTGCCTCAAACGCGTCAAATCTCGATTGGTATCAAAAACACTGAATGCGGCAACTCACACTTCATTGATTCTTCGTGACCTTTACGCCAAAAATGAAACTCATATCATTCCACAACCACCGTATTCACACCGTGCGACTTCTGGCTATTCCCTAAACTCAAAAGACCACTCCGGAGACACCGTTTTGAGTCGACTGAAGAGATTCAACGTGAATCGTTGAGTGCTTTGAAGGCCATCCCTGCCGATGTCTTTTTTAGCATGCATTGAGGATTGGAAAAAGTTGGCATAAGTGCATTGTGTCCAGAGGGGATTACTTTGAAGGCGATGAAATAAATTTGGAAGAATAAATAAAGAGTTTTTGAAAAAATAAAAAATTGGTCTTACTTTTGGGGCACAGTAGTACCTGTGTATATGTAAGTAATTTATACCTAGCAATTATCGTGCTGTGATTGCAGATTGTAGTTCAGGTTTTAGACACCAGGAACGCTGCGATTTTATTTGTTTTTAAATGTTTTTTCTAATATATTTAAATAATTAAATAACATTTTTTATAATAATTATTTCATCAATTTCCTTACATACTATATAAATATTTGATCAATAAATTGAATTATTTATCTCACTTTTAATTCTCAGTTGAATCACATATGTTGCTTATTTGTTTTTAGAAGTAAATAATACACATTCTAAACTTTTATTGTGTACAGCACTAGTATTTTACTTATAAAATTTAAATTTAAATCTAAAATAAAATATTTTGTAAGGTGAGCATCTTTTTTTAAAGTATTAAAATTTTTTTTATGATTGATTTTAGTTATTTTAAACAGTTACATTTTTTTTCTGAATATTTTTTTTTGAAAATGTAAAAACAACACAAATTTTTAATAAAGGAAATATACACAAAGTAGTATTATAAAATATTTATTTTGAAAAAATTTAAAAATTGAAGAAAAATTCATTTTTTAATAAAATGTAGCCAATTTTATGTAATCTGTATACATTTTGTATTATTCTACAAATATTGATTTTCTAGAATTAATGAACTAAAGAATTAAATATTCTGCATTATGCAAGATGCATAACTAATAAATAAATTTTAAATGGCAGAGAAAAATGAATTTTGGGGCCTGAATGGCCGAGTGACTAACACTCTGGCCTTCGGTGTCATAGGTTTCGCGTTCGAGTCTCCCGGCGGTGCCATGGATTGTAATAGTTCGGAATTTACTTTAAACCATGGGTTTCGGTCTATTATGACTGTAAGCGTTGAGCGTAGGGTGACAACCCTTCCCCGTAAAAAGTCAACGCCGGAGACAAGTCAGATTTCTACCTACGGGTGCTCCATCACAACAGAAGCTGCCCCCTTTCCTTTCAACCATGAGGCCACACGTATTCGTGGGCTTGGTCTAGATCAGGGGTGGCCAACCTGCGGCCCTCCTTGAACATTTTTCCGTCACGTGAGATGTATCACACTTTTAAAAAATATATTTATTTTATAATGGCCAGAGTAGTGGAAACCAATGTATTAAAAAATACAATATTTCCGCATCTATATATTCAAAAATTAACTGTCGAAATTATGAGAAAAAAATTCACTACGATTTTTAAAATAATATTCTTGCGAATGTATGACAGGTATTGCTGTTTTATTGATGAGTTTACATTTATTAGTTCGCAGAATAATTAAATTATATTCTGTGAACTCATGATGCTCGCTCATCGATTTGCAAAAGCTAAGTGAAAGAGTGGAGAAACAAATATCGCACTAGTAAAATAAATATTTTTTAATAATTTCATTTTTTAATTCGTATATATTTATGCATTTTTAATATTTCATTTTTAGTGTAATACATTTCTTTACAATGTGTGTTTAGTATCATGATTATTATATTATCCATGTTTACGATAATAGTAAACACAATGATAATAATTCATTATGTTTCAATTTTTCACTCCAAAAAAATGCCTATATTGGGTCTAAATCTAATATGGGGATATATAATTTTAGTCGCGGCCCGCGGAGTTGGGATGCATTTCCAAAGTGGCCAGCAAGATCATTTGGGTTAGCCATCCCTGGTCTAGATGTCTACGTGGGGATAAGAAAAACAACACAAATTTTAAATATTTTTATTATTCTAAATTTACAAAAATCTCTTTAAATTGATATCTCTAAAGCATTTTTATTTTTAAGTGCAAGATTGAATGAGGAAAATCCTTCAATTAATGATTTATATGAATAAAAATGATGTAAATAAAGAAAATTTTCACAAGTAACATTCGAGTTGATTTAAAAACATACCAAATAAACATATATTTGGAATATTTTATGATAACAATGAAATTCGTCATTATGTCATTTATAAACAATATTTAAAAATTTTTTTTATGAATTTCATAAATAATATAGTTAAATGTATTATTTTTAGAATGTGTGGAACTTTCAGTAGATTTTAAAATTTATTTAAACTTAATTAAAAATTATATTATAAATTTCGAAAAATAATCAAAAGAAAAATAAATACTAGATAGGTGTCACTTAATTTTATAAAATATTTAAAGTAAATTATTAGACTAAACATTATAGTGGTAGTTTCCCGTTTAAATAATAAGCTATTTCGAGAAGAATGAAGTTACATTTTTGTTTTAATTAGAAATATTTTCTGACAGTTAGAATTAAACTTTTAATATGCATTTCGTATCTCTTTTTATGACGTATAAATGGTTAACAATTAATACAAATAAATACATATTCCTTAAATATCAACAATTTTTGTAATTTTATCATTACCTGACAGTTAAAATTAAGTTGACCAATTAAGTAATTAATATTAAGTAATAAAGTGACATTATCTGACAGCTATAATTAAACTTTTATATGAATATAATATCTCTTTTTATAAAGAATAAATGGCAATAGTTAATACAAATAAATACATATTCCTTAATAAATAAATACTATTCCTTTGATAACTAAATACATATTTTTTGACAAATAAATACTAACAATTTTAGAAATTTTATGGAAATTTATTACTGAATTTAATTTTGGAAATTTATTACCTGACAGTTATAATTAAGTGAATAATTAAATAATTAAGTGACATTATCTAACATTTTGAATTAAACTTTTGTACGAATTTCGTATCTCTTTGTATGACGTATAAATGGCAACAGTTAATACAGATAAATGCATATTCCATTAAAAAATAAATAACAACAATTTTTTAAATTTTATCTTTACCTGACAGTTATAATTAAGTAATTAATATTAAGAAATAAAGTGACATTATCTGACAGTTAGAATTAAACCTTTTATATGAATATCATATATCTTTTTTATAACGAATAAATGGCAACAATTAATACAAATAAATACATATTCCTTGATATATAAATACATATTCCTTTGACAGCTAAATACAAATTCCTTTGACAAATAAATACTAACAATTTTAGAAATTTTATCATTACTTTACAGTTACAATTAAATGACATTAGAGAGCTTTTGCATAAAGTTTTTTTTATAGTTCGATATTTTTTCTTCCTATCGCGCATGCTCATAGGAAATATTGTACCTATTGCGCATGCGTATCTGTAATACTGCACTACTGAGCTATTCCCTATGAGCATGCGCGCTAGGAAGAAAAATATCGGACTATAAAAAAACGTTATACAAAACTCTCTAATATCTAACATTTAGGATCAAACTTTTTATATGAATTTCTTATCTCTTTGTATGACGTATAAATAGCAACAGTTAATACGAATAAATACATATTCCTTTGATAAACACATACCAACAATTTTTGAAATTTTATCATTACCTGACAGTTGTAATTAAGTTAACTAATTAAGTAATGTATTAAGTTATAAAGTGACATTATCTGACAGTTAGAATTAAACTTTTTATATAAATTTCGTATATCTTTTTATGGCACATAAATGGCAATAGTTAATACAAATACATGCTCCTTTGACAATAAATAAACGCCAACCATTTTTGGAATTTTATCATTACCTGACAGTTATAACTAAGTGAATAATTAAGTAATTAAGGCCTTATCTGGCAGTTAGAATTAAACTTTTATGCATGAATTTCATATCTCTATTTTTGACGAATACATGGCAGCAGTTAATACAAATACATACATATTCCTTAAATACCAACAATTTTGAAACGAATAAATACCAACAATTTTTGAAACGAATAAATACCAACAATTTTGAAATTTTATCATTCTATAATGTATAAAAAAAAAAAAAACTGAATTCATACATTTCATGACGTAATTAATTATTTATTTGTTTGATAATAATTAAAATATTTACATTTTACCAAAATTATTGATCATGACTTGTTAGGGAGGTGTACAAAATAAAGTTTTAATGACAATTTACTGAACTTAGGTAATTAAGAAATTAGTGTAATCAATAATTATTTAAGTCTATTGCTGGTAAACTTTAATGTTAATAATGCTGATACATATATGAATTTGACTTACTTGGATAACAATGTAAAAAAATAATATTTGATACGTATAATATTATAAATATAACATACTATAGATTATATAAATAATTATATAAATATCTAATAAGATCGTAGAGCGTTGTGGGGTAGTGTTACTCGCGTCCGTAGCATATCTTCATAGCTACACGTGCCCCTTGGTAGTGCTAAATGAGTAACAGTGGTGCAGTCTTTGCCTATGGCATAGAGATTAACTTCTGTATTGCCAGCTGCATTAGAAACAACAACATATATATTATATAAAACATTTATGAAATTTTTATATGATTCAAATGGATTAAATTGTTTAAGAATTCTATTTATATGTTTGGAAGACATGCTTTGGAGATAAAAGAAGTATCTAAAAATCCATTGTCTCCATTTTCTTTCTCATTATAAATTTTGTTAGTTTTACTTTTTGTACATTTTTTATTGTTCATGATTATGAAAGTGTAATTTCCATATTCATGAATAAAAATGGAAAGATCTTATCGAAAATAAAAAGGTATCAGACTATTTCTGCACCACCATTTCTTGCTGGCTGTTTGGTTATAACTACAGGATCGAATCCATAGCCCACGTAATCCAGAATCTTAAACCTCGTTCGTCTGCTAAAGCATCTGGGGAAGAAAAAGAATAAATGTCTTAATAATGAGTTCAACTTCTTATTTTGTAAATATATATATAAAAGCATATAACTAAAGTTTAAAACCCTTTTTTAAACTAAAGTTTAAAAAATCATATCAACTACAACTTCCCTACCAATGGCTCAATAGTAATGTGCGTAGTTAGCTTGCTGGAGGACTAAAGTTCGAATTCGCTGGCGGAGCACATTGCTGTTTTCAGGAGACTCACTGACATTTGTGACAATATCTATAAAGTCTATATCAACTGTTAAGACAATGTCTATAAATGTCTGTTATGACAATGTCATAAAGTCTCCGTGCAAAAATGTAGGGCTATTACTCCTAAAAGTTCTTCTGGAAAGGTGTTCTGCCTTATGGTCCCGTTCCATGCCCGTTCATGGTATATATTAGTGTATTACCAGGAAAAAAACATTACACTTTTCTGCAGAGGGATTAAACTATGACACAAGTAATACAATCACTTTGACCATAAGTACAGTCAAATAATTATTTAGATGGATTTTCAAAAATATTAAACATGAAATCTGCGATTATATTGGGTAACTTCCCGAAAATCATGGTTCGTTCAAAGTTTCAAAATGTATTCTGAGTGTTCGCTATTATTTTTGCAATGCATTTTGAATATTCGTTATTATTTCGAAATAAATATTCGCTATTATTATTTTGAAATGTATTCTGAATTCTGAGTGTTCGTTATTATTTCGAAATGTGTTCTGAGTGTTCTTTACTATTTAGAATGTATTCTGAGTATACTTTTATTATTTATAATGTATTCTGAGTGTTCTCTATTGTTTAGAAATATATTCTGAGCGTTCTTTATTATTTTGTAGTGTATTCTGAATGTACGCTATTATTTAGAAATGCATTCTGAATGTTCATTATTGTCTTGTATCTTCTACTCTGTATGGTCGTTACTGGGAGTCTAGGGCCCTTATGGGCTAAACATGTCACTAAGTGATTTCCTTCGTTTTCTCCTTGTTGTTTTTATATTCTTTGCGTTATTTTTTATTTCACTGTTTATTGCAGCCTTCCATTGGAAATAAAATGTTTGTTATTATTTAAAATGTATTCTGAGTGTTCGTTATAATTTAGAATGTATTCTGAGTGTTCTCTAGAGAAGAGAAAAAATATAGAAATATATTCTGAATGCTCTTTATTATTTTGAAGTATATTTTGAGTGCTCGTAATTATTATTTCGAAATATATTATGAGTGTTCGTTATTATTTCGAAATGTATACTGAATATTCATTATTATTTCGAAATGTATTCTGAGTGTTAGCTATTAGCAACACGGAAAAATTCATCATAGATCAAGTCTTGTAAAATCTAATTTTTCGTAACTATGTAAATAATAGTTTAATTTTAAATAATAGATTTTTCAAAAATAATATAAGTTTAATTTTTTTATTTGGTTTGATTTGTTATGAGAAAACCTGTCTGATGGAGGTTTTGCAGTTTTTCTACCGTACACCACATTATGTGCTGGACATTCACTTCTAAAAATTGTTCCGGAAGGCAATATCCTGCCTTCATCACACATCTTTGGTGTATTCGTGGTATACATAAATCGAACAAAAGTCCACAGATAAACAGAAATAAAATAACAAGGGGTTATTTTATCTTAATTAAAAGGAAATTTATATATACTTTAACGAAGTTTTATAGTAATAAATGTCACATTTTCATTATGCATTTTGCAGCGATTTCGGAATAGTTACTCATACGAAATATTATACAGCATACTAAAATTTATTAATTATAGATTTATGTTATAGGAGTTAATTATTAAGGAAAAAAAAAACTTAGAAAAAGCTGAAATGAAGAGTTGATTGATTTTTTTCCATTTATTTTCGAAGAAAAATTTTTATCTGTATCCTATTTGTCCAAGAATTTTTATCTGTATATGTAAAGCATATATAAAAAAAAACTATAAAACTGACAAGACATTGTCTAATCATTTTCATCAATAGGATATATTTCTCTATTTAAAAAATAATATTTAATTTTAAAAATAATTTTCTTTGTCGAAAAAAAAAAAGGCCACAAATTATTCAAGTTTTAGAATAAAAGAAAACCTTTAAAACATATTCTCATAATTATAATAAAATCGCTACAACAAATAAACGTGAAATTTCTTCTCATAACCGTTGAATTATGTTAAAAAATATCTTCAAACTATTAATGCAGAAAAACAAGTTGAATTTCCCTTGTGATAAAAAAAAAAAAAAAACTGGAGGGGCAAAAACACCCTAAAACATTCGAACAGTTAAAATATTTATTTTAAGCTGTGTGTTTATAAATCATACCAATAAATTCTGGAACAAATATTAAATGTATTTTTTTCATGTATGTTGAATTATTTTAAATAATTTAAACAAAAAATTTATTGTGCACATAAAAAATAATATACTTGTACAGATTCAGTTATACATGATATCTAGGCCAAGGATATAAAAAAAAAACCCTTTTAAAAAGTAAACTGAGTACTTACTCTACTAGATTTTCAAGTATTCACTTCTTTTGGGTATGAAAACTTCCTCTTCTTCTTTTAAAATGCTTCTAACGACAATATCGGCTGTTTTCTACTGTTAACAGCGGCAGCGAGACATGGAAACCTATGGGAAAGAAAATATTCTATTGACTTTTCATGTGAATTAATTTCAATAAAAAATATTCACAAAAGAAATGTATTGCAAAATGAGTTCCCAATTAACAATAGTTAACATTTCTGAAAATTAAAGATTGTTTTAACGGATCTGAAAATTCTGAGGATCTGATCTAGGAACTACTAAAAGGACCTGATATAGGAACCACTAAAAATTATCTGATCAAGGAACCATTGGTTCCCACTTATAATTTTATACCTACACCTTATTCAGTTCTACCTAAGTGGCTTTATTTATTTCTTTAACAATAAGGAAATGTTTTGATTTCCGAAAATTAAAGGTTGTTTTAACGGATCTGAAAATTCTATTCTAGGAAGGATCTGATCTAGGAACCACTAAAAATTATCTGATCTAGGAACCACTAAAAATTATCTGATCTAGGAACCATTGGTTCCCACTTATAATTTTTATACCTACACCTTATTCAGTTCTATCTAAGTGGCTTTATTTATTTCTTTAACAATAAGGAAAATGTTTTGATTTCCGAAAATTAAAAGGTTGTTTTAACGGATCTGAAAATTCTATTCTAGGAAGGATCTGATCTAGGAACCACTAAAAATTATCTGATCTAGGAACCACTAAAAATTATCTGATCTAGGAACCATTGGTTCCCACTTATAATTTTATACCTACACCTTATTCAGTTCTATCTAAGTGGCTTTATTTATTTCTTTAACAATAAAAATGTTTTGATTTCCGAAAATTAAAGGTTGTTTTAACGGATCTGAAAATTCTATTCTAGGAAGGATCTGATCTAGGAACCACTAAAAATTATCTGATCTAGGAACCACTAAAATTATCTGATCAAGGAACCATTGGTTCCCCACTTATAATTTTATACCTACACCTTATTCAGTTCTACCTAAGTGGCTTTATTTATTTCTTTAACAATAAGGAAATGTTTTGATTTCCGAAAATTAAAGGTTGTTTTAACGGATCTGAAAATTCTATTCTAGGAAGGATCTGATCTAGGAACCACTAAAAATTATCTGATCTAGGAACCACTAAAAATTATCTGATCTAGGAACCATTGGTTCCCACTTATAATTTTATACCTACACCTTATTCAGTTCTATCTAAGTGGCTTTATTTATTTCTTTTAACAATAAGGAAATGTTTTGATTTCCGAAAATTAAAGGTTGTTTTAACGGATCTGAAAATTCTATTCTAGGAAGGATCTGATCTAGGAACCACTAAAAATTATCTGATCTAGGAACCACTAAAAATTATCTGATCTAGGAACCATTGGTTCCCACTTATAATTTTATACCTACACCTTATTCAGTTCTACCTAAGTGTTTTATTTATTTCTTTAACAATAAGGAAATGTTTTGATTTTCCGAAAATTAAAGGTTGTTTTAACGGATCTGAAAATTCTATTCTAGGAAGGATCTGATCTAGGAACCACTAAAAATTATCTGATCTAGGAACCACTAAAATTATCTGATCTAGGAACCATTGGTTCCCACTTATAATTTTTATACCTACACCTTATTCAGTTCTATCTAAGTGGCTTTATTTATTTCTTTAACAATAAGGAAATGTTTTGATTTCGAAAATTAAAGGTTGTTTTAACGGATCTGAAAAATTCTATTCTAGGAAGGATCTGATCTTAGAACCACTAAAAATTATCTGATCTAGGAACCACTAAAATTATCTGATCTAGGAACCATTGGTTCCCACTTATAATTTTATACCTACACCTTATTCAGTTCTACCTAAGTGGCTTTATTTATTTCTTTAACAATAAGGAAATGTTTGATTTCCGAAAATTAAAGGTTGTTTTAACGGATCTGGAAAATTCATTTAGGAAGGATCTGATCTAGGAACCACTAAAAAAATTATCTGATCTAGGAACCACTAAAAATTATCTGATCTAGGAACCATTGGTTCCCCACTTATAATTTTATACCTACACCTTATTCAGTTCTATCTAAGTGGCTTTATTTATTTCTTTAACAATAAGGGAAATGTTTTGATTTCCGAAAATTAAAGGTTGTTTTAACGGATCTGAAAATTCTATTCTAAGAAGGATCTGATCTAGGAACCACTAAAAATTATCTGATCTAGGAACCACTAAAAGATTATCTGATCAAGGAACCATTGGTTCCCACTTATAATTTTATACCTACACCTTATTCAGTTCTACCTAAAAGTGGCTTTATTTATTTCTTTAACAATAAGGAAATGTTTTGATTTCCGAAAATTAAAGGTTGTTTTAACGGATCTGAAAATTCTATTCTAGGAAGGATCTGATCTAGGAACCACTAAAAATTATCTGATCCAGAAGGAACCACTAAAAATTATCTGATCTAGGAACCATTGGTTCCCACTTATAATTTTATACCTACACCTTATTCAGTTCTATCTAAGTGGCTTTATTTATTTCTTTAACAATAAGGAAATGTTTTGATTTCCGAAAATTAAAGGTTGTTTTTAACGGATTCGAAAATTCTATTCTAGGAAGGATCTGATCTTAGGAACCACTAAAAATTATCTGATCTAGGAACCACTAAAAATTATCTGATCTAGGAACCATTGGTTCCCACTTATAATTTTATACCTACACCTTATTCAGTTCTACCTAAGTGGCTTTATTTATTTCTTTTTAACAATAAGGAAATGTTTTGATTTCCGAAAATTAAAGGTTGTTTTAACGGATCTGAAAATTCTATTCTAGGAAGGATCTGATCTAGGAACCACTAAAAATTATCTGATCTAGGAACCACTAAAAATTATCTGATCTAGGAACCATTGGTTCCCACTTATAATTTTATACCTACACCTTATTCAGTTCTATCTAAGTGGCTTTATTTATTTCTTTAACAATAAGGAAATGTTTTGATTTCCGAAAATTAAAGGTTGTTTTAACGGATCTGAAAATTCTATTCTAGGAAGGATCTGATCTAGGAACCACTAAAAATTATCTGATCTAAGAAAACCATTGGTTCCACTTATAATTTTATACCTACACCTTATTCAGTTCTACCTAAGTGGCTTTATTTATTTCTTTAACAATAAGGAAATGTTTTGATTTCCGAAAATTAAAGGTTGTTTTAACGGATCTGAAAATTCTATTCTAGGAAGGATCTGATCTAGGAACCACTAAAAATTATCTGATCTAGGAACCACTAAAAATTATCTGATCTAGGAACCACTAAAAATTATCTGATCTAGGAACCATTGGTTCCCACTTATAATTTTATACCTACACCTTATTCAGTTCTACCTAAGTGGCTTTATTTATTTCTTTAACAATAAGGAAATGTTTTGATTTCCGAAAATTAAAGGTTGTTTTAACGGATCTGAAAAATTCTATTCTAGAAGGATCTGATCTAGGAACCACTAAAATTATCTGATCTAGGAACCACTAAAAATTATCTGATCAAGGAACCATTGGTTCCCACTTATAATTTTATACCTACACCTTATTCAGTTCTACCTAAGTGGCTTTATTTATTTATTTAACAATAAGGAAATGTTTTGATTTCCGAAAATTAAAGGTTGTTTTAACGGATCTGAAAATTCTATTCTAGGAAGGATCTGATCTAGGAACCACTAAAAATTATCTGATCTAGAACCACTAAAAATTATCTGATCTAGGAACCATTGGTTCCCACTTATAATTTTATACCTACACCTTATTCAGTTCTACCTAAGTGGCTTTATTTATTTCTTTTAACAATAAGGAAATGTTTTGATTTCTGAAAACTAAAGGTTGTTTTAACGGATCTGAAAATTCTGAACTAGAAGGATCTAATCTAGGAACTACTAAAAGGATCTGATCTATGAACCACTGGTTCCTACTTATAATTTTATACCTACACCTTATTCAGTTCTACTTAAGTGGCTTTATTTATTTCTTTAACAATAAGGAAATGTTTTGATTTCTGAAAATTAAGGTTGTTTTAATGGATCTGAAAATTCTGATCTAGAAACTACTAAAAAGGATCTGATATAGGAACCACAGGTTCCCACTTATAATTTTATACCTACACCTTATTCAGTTCTACCTAAGTGGCTTTATTTCTTTCTTTCTTTAACAATAAGGAAATGTTTTGATTTCTGAAAATTAAAGGTTGTTTTAATGGATCTGAAAATTCTGATCTAGAAACTACTAAAAAGGATCTTGATATAGGAACCACAGGTTCCCACTTAATTTTATACCTACACCTTATTCAGTTCTACCTAAGTGGCTTTATTTCTTTCTTTCTTTAACAATAAGGAAATGTTTTGATTTCTGAAAATTAAAGGTTGTTTTAACATATCTGAAAATTATAGATGGGAACCAGTGGTTCCCAAATCTGCCAAACCATTAGTCCTACCAATTACTCGAAACTTTTCAGTAAATAAATCAATCAATGCCCTCTTGGTTACATCTACCATACATTCCTTAAGGAAGGGGGAATTGTCAGATATAGTAAAAAATGAGTAGTATAACATAATAAAGATAAGACATTATGACCACCAAAGAGCCAAAACATTATGACCACCCCTACATTTTGCAATGAACTCGTCTGGATGACGTGGAAGTGGTATTTAACTGGTATTAAATGATGGTATTAATCCATGCCAAGGCGGGTTGAAGCTGTGTTGCGCACCAAAAGGTGGGCCAACTCGTTATTGATAGGTGGTCATAATGTTTAGGCTCTTGAGTGTAAATAAAACGCTTTGAAGCATGGAATTACAAAGTTATTGACTTAAATCAATATTGGTAACATTCGCATCATACACCGAAAGTTAAGACAACGGAAGATAATATGTACATCAAAATTACGAATGACATCAAAAATGATTCTAATGAGGAAGATGAATCCTATGGCCTGCTGTGAAGTAATTAATCCTCCGATCTCTTTTTTTATCAGGAATTATTTTAAATCACTGAGATTCGTTTTTTTCATTAACCAATTAGTGGCTGTATTAAAGCCAAATTTCATTAAATATAACAAGTAATATATAAAAAAAAAATTTTAAAAAGTCAATTCTACTTTTTTTCACTCTATTGCAGAAAATTCTTTATAAATAATTTTCATTCATTTTTTAAGTTTATCTGGCGCCATCTATTGGTAGATATATGCAACTTAAATCTAAAAGCTAAAATTAATTAATTAAATTTAATTAATGAATTATTATTTGAAAAAAAAAACTGAATTAAAATCGTCATCCACTACAAGTTCAAAAATGTATTTGAACTTGAGTGGATGAATAAAAAGTATTTTATGAACGATTTAAAATTTGAACAAGATATATATAGGGAGAGTGTGAGCTAATAGAAGGAATTGAATAAAGGAATGCAATCAAAAGCATATCATAACCCAGAATTCAGGATAAAGTATAAATTTCTGCTTTCACAATTTTTGCACAACAAAAGAAATTTGTATGAATAGCAGTTCTAAATTTTCTTCTCTTCCCTTCTCCTATGCTTTTACCTCCCCTTATTTTTATTAAAGGCCCCCACCGGCCTGCAAGCGAAAATTCATGTTGAGCCAAGAGCTCCTGTGTCTATGCCAATGAAAACTGTCGTGAATTACTGTCATTGAAAATGATACATGTTATAAAACAGGTGAAACATGGACGTATAGTTATTCAAAATTTCTTCTTTATGCTTTTTCAGCCTCTTATTTTGGTAAAGCGCACCACCCCTCCCCCAAATGCACCGTAGGCTGATATTACCCCTTAATCGTTCACCTTCTTCCTGGACAGGGCACTATAGCTCACCGTTAGGACTACACTCAAGAGCCAAAAACATTCTGACCACCCCTACATATTGCAATGAACTCGCCTGGATGACGTGGAAGGCACGTGATCAGGTGGAAGTGGTATTTAACTGGTATTAAGTGGTGGTATTAATCCATGCCAAGGCGAGTTGAAGCTGTGTTGCGCGCCAAAGGTGGGCCAACTCGTTATTGACAGGTGGTCAAAATGTTTTGGCTCTTGAGTGTAATCTTCTATATCGTTTAAACAGGACTGTAATGGCTTTGGTTCGAAGCTTTAGGGCGAAGTTAATTTGAAATCGGAAAGCCAAACTGATCCCCAATGAAGTACACTGTACATAAATTACTGGCTATGCCAATGAAAGGCACAGACACGTGAGCTAATGACATTGCATCATTTATCAATATTCTTTGTGCCGAAAATGCTTGGATATAAAGGAGTTTTGCCAACTGTTGAATATATCAGATCACGACAATGCCGCGAGTTTATTGAAGAGTTTAGAAAAAATGACCTACCATATTGAACGCGATTTTTTTATCACTGAGAAATAACTGAAATTTTCTTGCTCTAAAGGAATCGTCCTTTGGCTGAGTTACAGAAGAATGAGTGGTTATGGAAGTTATCATTTTATGCCGATTTAACTAAATATATGAATGACCTAAATTTAAAATTACAAAGATAAAGTCATCTTCTACCTGATTTCTCCATACATATTAAATTTTATCGGCAAAAAAATTGCTTTGCTTCAATCTCCAAATATTTTAGATGGGGGTTGTTTCTACCAAAGTTATTTCGCAATAAAGAGCGAATACCAAAACAGTCATCATAAATATCAATCTCTCATTGGAGGTCTGGTGGTCAATTGGCTAGCGCTCCGACCTTTGGTACCACAGGCTTCAGGTTAGAATCCTGACGGTGGCCACTAACAAATATCCATGTTTGTTAGTAGTTCGGAATCAAGTTAAGCTGCAGATCCTGGTCTAATTAGATTAAAGTGTACCCAAAATAACCGTAGAGCGCAAATAAAACGTTTCAAGCATTTTAATACACATCAAACATTTAATCAGCAGACTAGGACTTCATTTCTGGCATATTTTTGTAATTGAAGCTATGTGTGCTTTAAAAATAAATTTTAAGGCTCGGTAAATTTTAAGTCAATAACAAACGACATCATGATTTTTTAAAAATCCTTTTAACATCGCCATAGAAACCGTTGCTCCATAACTTTAAATATAAATTATAGTTTTGCAGAGCAATTACATTTGTTTTAAAAATATTTAAACTCATAATTGTTGGAGTTTTATGAGAATCTTCCACTCACACAGTCTGAAAATTGAATAAATTTAATCATGGCCTTTTTTTCTGCTTTCGAACAACTTATCTGTGTGGAAAAACATTCTCCAAAAATCAATATAAAAATACATGCCCAAGTAAACAAATGAACATTTAAAGTCGTTGCTTATAATTTTCACAAGTAAACTGGATACACAACTACAAACAATTGACAATGAAAAGTCACTGCTACATAAATCTAATATTTTATTTCATAAATATAATACTGGCCAACACTAGCCCGCGGTGCTGACCGCGGGCTGGTGTTGGCCCTGGGCCGTAATTGGAAAACACCTGGTCTGTGCAATGATTCATGCTACACAATTGCCTTTCTGCCTTTTATATTTCCATTGTTCATAATTTTGCTCCATCTGCTTCTGTTGTCTAATTATTTATTAGTTGTTACTGGGGGCAATACCGGGATACCGAATAACGGTATTTTTGGGGCATTTGTACAATTTTGGAATATCGGTATTCACACGTTTAAATACCGTTTTTCGGTATTTACTATAAATTTAGAATTTTATCTATGAAATTCAGAATTATTATCTGAAAACTAGAAATTCTTATCTGTGAAAACAAGGTTGTAGCTGTGAAGAAAGTGTGTAATATTTCGATATTTTTTAAATTGGTGAGTTTGTTATTCACATTGTATTTGCACATTAGAGTTCGTATTTAATTAAGAGTTATTGTATTTTAGAGTTCAGAATATATTTCAGATTTATTATATAAATATATACTCGTAAATAATACCCCATAATAATGAATAAGAATAACTTTAAAGAACATAAAAAAATCAGTTGATAATACTTCGGTTTGGTTTCATTATTTATATGATGAAAAGAATATGGTGGCACAATGTAAAAAATGTTCAAGAGTTATTAAAGTGAATGGAGGAAGTACAAGCGGACTCCATACACATTTAAAAACGAAACATGATACAAATTTGTTAAAGAGGAAATAATCTAATTGCGATGAAGATACAAACTTAAGCACAGTTTCTAAGCCCAAGCCATCAGGGGATTTTAGATTATTTTTAAAAAAGAAAAAGATAGTTTAGATGAAATTATAAGTATAAGTAAAATGACAACATTAGATGGTTTGCCATATCGAGATGTTGTAAGACCGTTTTCGGCTGCTGGTAATGTTTTCACAAAATTAAGTTAATGAGAGTACAATGGATGCATTATGTTTTTTAAGATCCCATTTCAAAAATTTGCAATAGTACCACAGACTGAATAGTGATAAATACACTTTTTGTGATTTAAGTAAATAAGATGTTCCTTTACTTTTTTTTTGTTATTCTTTATATACTGTTAGAATTTATAAGTTACAAATTTTTGTGTGATATTTACATTCTCTAATAAACTGGCAAATAAAACATAAAAAGCACCTGCGTTTCCTTTTTTTTCTAAAATTTCTACTACCGGTATCCCGGTATTAGGATCTAAAACATATCGAATACCGGTATTGAACTTTTTTGGTCCGATATTGCAATCCCTAGTTGTTACTCCTCGTCTAGTAGCCTGGCGGCCAAGTAGCCAGCGCTCTGACTTTTGTTATCACAGGCTTTCAGGATTGAATCTGGCGGTGGCATGGATCTTTGTTAGTGGTTCGGAATCTACTTTAAACTGTAGGTCCCAGTCTGTTTAGCTATCGTGAGCCAAAATGACCGTAGAGCGACAAACAAAACCTCGTCTAATTATTCTTTTAATGCAATTTAATTGCTTTGATGAATATTCCTACCACTCTCTGATTTACATACTCTCCAATGCTGTGTTTATTATATTGCATTGTTTGTTAATTTTTCTAATAACGTATATGCATTTTTTATATCTTTACATATACTCGCATTTCATATTTTTCCGGTTTTATAATTCAACTTTTTGATATTTTCCACTGTTATTGTAAATTTTTTTCCTTATTGTTCAGCTTCCATACCACCAAAAAGGTGAATTTTGCGAAAATTTTCCAGCCTCCATCGTGTGTCCATTCAATTTCACCCACATCATCCCTAAACAGTATAGGGACATCTCAGCGGTAGGCACAATGATGTGGTATGTAGTAATAGTAGTAGTAAACAACAAGTGAAATGAATGAATACATAATGGATGCATATAGATGAATACGTAACACTTTTGTGGTGGACAATCCAGCAATAGTAATCCTACCATACAACATTTAAGCAAGTAGTAGTCCAGCCATACAACAATTTTCACAACAAATACTATATTCTCTTACTGCTCAACGTTTTTCTGCAATATGACCGGTTAATGTAGAGTTAATAGTTTTGTAGTTAAAATTTGCAGAATTATGATTGTAGTCCACCCTGAATATATAATTCCCCTGTTGCTATCTTGTAGATATTATGTAGTGATATCTTACTCTGGGTAGTAACAATTCTTCAATTCCGCCATATTATTGGCGCCGGAATCGTTAAAAAGAAGAAAGTGCAAAACAGGTAATTTTAGCTATAATAAAAAATTTGCATAAAAAATACTGAAGGTTACAGAATTTGCGTCACATAACATTTATATCTTGAAGATCAAGGTTAAATTTGTGGTATTAAGTTTCTCATCACGTATTTATGCATATTCACCCACTTTCAGTTTTCATTGAGCTTTTTTTTTTTGTATTCCATTGTATATTTTTCAAAATAATCATCTGCTCTATCAGTTTTATATGAAATTTCTGTCAGATAAAAACATTTTTTTTCTTCCTGTTAAGATTGCGTGATTGTCAATTTAAGTGAATTACAAGAGTTGTCTTAAATCGAAGATTACAATCGATTTTAAACTGGTACATAAAAGGAAAATTTTAAGATGGATGTCAGGAAAATGCACTTTTTATTATATCGATAACATAACTACATTTAGAGTAAAAGATAATTCGCACAGTATTTCAAAAACATTTAAAATTTGGACATTTTAAAATCCAAAAAAAATTGTCATTTGCTTAATAATTTCCCACTCAATTGTTATAAAAAATCGTTAAAAATTAAATTCGAAATTTATTTTTAATCATTAAATACATTCTGTTGTTTAATGGGGATTTAAATGAGTTCACTATATATACTATTGTGTCCAAAAAGTAAGAATTTGAATTTGAATTTCACAGCCATATGGTATTTCAATTTTTTTTTTTCTTTTTTAGGTTGTTGGCCCTGTCCTTGACATCTGTGTGAACTTTTATGTTAAAATATCCATTAGCATTTGAGTTACGCTTGGTTTTGTGAGATGTTAAAACTGATTCTGGCGATTTTTGAAATGCCTGAATTAATTGAGCAAAGAACTTGCATTAAATTTTGTTTGCGGAAACGTATAGAATGTTGCAGAAGGCATTCGGTGAGCATTCCTATATCGGAAAGAAATGTCTATAAGTGGTAAAAACAGTTCAAAGAAGGCAGAAAACGTGTTGAAGACGAAGAGCCCTCTGGTCGAACACCAACCTCAACGGACAAAGCTCAAGTCACATTAAAGATTTGTTGCTAGCAAACCGTCGATTTACAATTAGAGACCTTGCTGATGATGTTGGAATTTCAAAATTACATTTTAAAAATGTTTTGAGTTTCAAATGCGTCAAATATCGATTGGTAGCGAAAACAGTGAATGCGCCAGCTCACACTGATTCTTCGTGACTTTTTCGCCAAAAATGAAACACATATAGTTCCACAACCACCGCATTCTCCTAATTTAACATCGTACTACTTCTGATTATTCTCTAAACTCAAAAGACTACTCCGGAGACACGGTTTTGAGTCGATTGAAGTGATATTTCAAAAATCGCCAGAATCAGTTTTAGCATCTCGCAAAATCAAGCTTAACTAAAGCACTAATGAAGATTTTGATGTAAAAGTTCACACATATGTCAAGGACAGTGCCAATAACCTAAAGAAGAAAAAAAAAAATTGAAATACTATATGCCCGGAAATTTAAATTGAAAACTGGTCTTACTTTTGGACACAGTTGTAAAATGTTAAAAATCTTTGAAATAAAAGTATAATAAATAATTTCTACGACATTAGAATTGAGGCATCTGTTAATCAAACCCTAAATGGTAAGTGAAGAACATGTTTATTAATAAAAATATAGATATGAAAGATTATCTTCAAATAGAGATTTCTAACATACTTATATTAAATAACACACAAAGCAAAAAATGATGTTGGCAACGATTTAAATATTATAATTGATAGCTCAACAGGGTTTCGGAGAAGCTTGGTGAATAGCGCTTTGGGTTTTTGCATCAAGGAAGCTAAGTTCAAAACCCGATAATTGAAGCCGAATCGTAAGCTATCGTCTCTACACGGTATATGGTCACTGAAATACAGAGACCGGAATGTCCATCTATAAGGCTCGAGGAAGAAGGGGATGGTACGAAACCCCAGATGTCATTCTGGGAAATGTTCATTGAAGACAATAACGGCAGAATACAGATTCAGCGTGATGTCCTGGTAAAGCTGAATCTGCTTTCTAAAGTGCCTAGTTCATTAACAGTGGCTGACATTAAAAAACAACACATTATTCAATTTTGGGATTAGATCCAGCAAAATACAAAGAACTAACAAACAAATACAATAGGTATTGAAAACTTTAATGCAACAATATGTCTGCACATACCTTGATTTGACATTGGAGATGAGACCAGTGGTAATGATGATGGGATTGATGGTGGTGAGATGTACATCCTTCTTGCCCATGAATTGCAATTCCATGTTAAGAGCTTCCATCATTCCTGCAGCTGCATATTTAGAGGCACTGGAAAAATGTAAAGAAAAATGTTTTAAAAATAATACTTTATTGGTAAATCTCAAGGAGTTTTTGTAAGAAAATTAAATTTCAATTATTATTATATTACATATTATGTCATAACATTAGTTAAATAATCCTTTCTACATTTGGGTGGGTCCATCCTTTTGAAAGTTTTTATTCTTATTTTTATAAATTTTAAATTGAATTCAAATCAAAAGGAATAATGAGAAAAATAAATAATTGCAAATATTGTCATTTTTTTAAACGAATGGGATTTTTTGAATCATTTATAATTTTTAACAAACGGTTAATATAGTCCACAAAAGTTAATGCATCAAATAAATTTTTGGCGGATAGACGAGATAAATATATTAATTCTAGAAAATTATCTAATATTGAAACTAAATAAAAAAATAAAAAGAAAACTATATGATATAAGATAATTTGATTAAGAATAAGATAATTACCTATTTATATATAGATAATTTGCTAAAATTCACAATATTAAGTTATGTTAATTTTTTATATAAGTTTAAAACAAAACTGAATCAAATGTTTTAGGTTGTTAATAGAAAAATAATTGGATGCCAAATTATTGATTATAAGTGCAAATGTTATGTAAACTGTAAAAATATGGCTTAAATTCAAAATTTCCTGAAAATATTGTATTATTCTATTAAAATAATGTAATTTACATTTGATTTCTAGCTGCCATTTTGCTTCTAATTTTCATAAACTTCTGTCTAATTTATGTGGTGAATTGTTAAAAATTTTAAATAAATATTTAAGATGTTTAAAAATCCTTCTCGATAAAAAATTTTGTATGATAACCTTTTCCTTTAAAAAATGAAAAAAATATATATAATTTTAAATTTACCCAAAAAGTTAACTTTAATTTTCAATCAAACATTTAGGCATTTAACAACTAAACATTAATCAACCAAACGTTTAAACATTAAGCTTTATAATTTAGAGATTATAGAATTAAAAAGAATTTAGCGTTTCAGAGGAATAAATTTTGTGGTACAAATTACATAACAGGTGGGATGAAAAATTCGTAGGCTGACTCATAGATGGCGCTACTAGTATTAAATCCATATGAGTTTTAGTTATCGCTAACCTTCAAAAAGACACGTGTATAAATTTGACAGCTGTTGCACTATTAGTATGGGAGTTATAGCATTTTTGGTGTTCACCACGCGCAGTCCACTCGGCTGACTGACGATTGGACTCCGGTGTGAAATAATAGAGCCACGTTTTATCCATTGTCACATATCGACGCAAAAATTCGGGTTTATTACGATTGAACAGCTCCAAACACTGCTTAGAATCATCAATTCGTTGTTGTTTTTGGTCGATTGGGAGCTCGCACGGCACCCACTTTGAACAGAGCTTTTCGCATATCAAATATTCATTCACGATATGTGCACAACACGCTCCTTTGAAATCTTTAGGGTCTCAGCTATCTCAATCTACTATATCATCACTTTACGTTTATCAGAAATTATTTTGTGGACTTTTTTTGATGTTTTCGTCGGTAACAGTTTCTTTGGGGCGTCCACTGCGTGCATCGTCCTCGGTGCTCATTTCGCCTCGTTTAAATTTAGCAAATCACTTCTCTACGGTTGATTTTCCATGGTGCAAAGTCGAATAATGTTTATCAAGCCACACCTTGGCTTCAATTGTATTTTTTATTGCAAAAAAAAGCAATGCTTTATTAACACACGAAATTCCTTTTTATCCATTTTTTTTTCAAACTGACAAAAAGTTGCTTCACTAAAAATTCAATAACTCACATACTAATAGTGCAACAGCTGTCAAATTTATACACGTGTCTTTTGAAGGTTAGGGCTAACTAAAAATCATATGAATTTAATACTAGTAGAGCCATCTATGTGTCAGCCTACAGAAACTTTCAGCCCACCTGTTAGATTAAAGAGTGAATCGATAGAAACTAATACTTGTATCGATATTTTTGTTCAACGAGCCTACCAGTAGTCTGTCATATATGGCACTCCTTGGTGTCCTGCAATAGAAGCAACAGCAACGACATGGCCACGGTTGAGTTCAATCATTCGAGGTAAAACTGCTGTAGAGTCTGAAAAAAGAAGAAAAATTAATAAATTTATTGAAGATAGAGTTTGTTTTCTTAGATTTGACATTTTTCAAAAACGAAAATAAAATTAATAATAATAAATCACAAATTAAAAATGTGTGAGTAAAATTTGAATTATAAATTGCGCTCACTCACAATCATAGTTTCACAAAATCATGATGAGATTTCAACAATTTATTAATATTTATAAGATAATTTATTTAAATGCTGTGAATTTAATTCGAAAACATTTGCTACACCAGACAAATTTGTAACAAATTTATTTATTATAACATTTTTTTAATGTGTTGAAGTGTTTATTCTTTTCTCTGATATTCTCAACAATTGTGAAAGGAATCAATACTTACCCAAAAGTGAGCCATGGAGTTGACTTCGAAGCACCTCCCTGATGATATGGCTGGGAAGATTGACCAGTGGTTGACCTGAGAAGACCCCTGCATTGTTGATGAGGATGGACACGTCACCGACTTCTTGTTTTACTCTATTAGCCACCTGAATAACCTCTTGTTCATTGGTGACATCCACCTTGTATGAGGAAGACGGTATGGCCAGCCGCTTTCAATTTATTCGCCACTGTTTCGTTATTTTCCTGAGACAGAAATATATTTAATGCCATACCATATCACTTCATAAAGATACCATACTACTCAAAAACATACCATATCGCCTCATGAAATTACCTATCACTTTAAATAGAAAATACTAGTATTTTAAAGCTCTTGTTAAAAGTGTTACTAGCTATATTTTTTTACTTTTCACCTAGTTGTTTCGGACTCCAAATTGACTATTATTAAAAAATAACAAAGATTATTAATAAATTATTAAAAAAAACTAAACCTCTGGGGTTTTTTATTTGAACTTTTCTTAAAAAAAAAAAAAAAGGAAAATATTTGTAGACTTAATTAAAACGTAGGACATATTACTACCTTTTTTCCTCCCATGAAAGTTAACAAAGTAAATATATTTCATTCAGTATTTTTTTCTTTCATGTAAATTAAAAGATATACAATTTACATTGCTTGACGTCAGTATATTTAATTTTACTAAGCATATTGATTAAAAATAATAACAAAAATTGTAAAATTAAAATCAAAATAAAACAAAAAAAAAAATTTTCCACGTTTTTTACCACAACCCTTTTTTTTTTACCCTTTATACGTTTGCACAATTAAGGCATTATTATCTGAAAAAAAAATGTGATGTATATTAATCACGCAAATTACATTGCACAAAATAACTAAAATGAAAATAATAAATCAAATTATTAAAGATGATTAGTTATCAAATTGCTGGATTATTTGTGTTTAGCTAGGTATTTCAGAAAGTATCAATAAAATCCGGTTCCATGTTTACATTTTAAAAACATGGAAAAAAAGTAAATGTGCATAGATTTTTATGAGCAATATATTTTTATCAGTATTGCATCAGAGCTTCTATATAGACTAATGATAATGTCTACCTGGTAGAATATATGTCTATAGGGAATGTAACATATTAAAATATTAACATGTAAATTGTGATTTAATAAATAAAAACTAATACGATCTCAAAAATAAAATACTTCAACTGGAATGATAAAATTAAAAATGAAGTAATAAATGCAAAAATATGTAAAGTATTTTTAAATATTTTGCAGGATCTATAATAATTGTAAATATAACCCGTATAAGTGTTTTTCTTTTTTCTACATTGATTTCACATATTTTAATTTCTATTAAAATTTGCAATACTTCTTCAAGATTCAAATCAGTTTTTGGAGATATTTTGTAAAGCTTTTGGTTTCCGACATGGTAAACAGAAAAGTTTTAAATGTTTTGAGTGCCATTAAAAAGCATCATAGAAAAATATAGTACATTGAATTTAGATTAGCTGCTTTCAATCTTCGATAGATAGAAATTTATTTTTACATAATTTTGTATAATCAAATTCAAAACGTCTTATTGTTTATAAAAGAGATCTTTTGAAACAAAATCAATGATAAAATCAATGATAATAAATGAGAATCCATTATATAATCATGAATAAAGATTTCTCGATTTATATAGATATGTATATATTACATCTCAATACAATCTTGCATAAAAACGGCTTTTAGAAGAATTTCAAATGCTATTCAGATTTTTCTTTAATACTAGACATATTCTTACATTATTTATAAAAGTTAAGCTTTCTTTTTTAACTTTGAATCCTTATTTCATTTCTAAAATATTGAATAAATATAATATATATTTGTACATTTGATAATATAAAATGATTAAAATAATATTATTGTTCAACTTACTTAAAAATTTGAATACGTTTAAAAATTATAAATGATTTGAATTATATATTTTAAAAACTTTTAATTTTATATAAACAGGTTTTTTTAATAACTAACCAAAATTTTGTTTATTATGGTTACCTTCTTACATTGCTAAATTGATTAACAAATATTGTTACAAGTTAAAAAAAAACATTAATAACAAATAAAAATGTTTTCACAGTTATTTATAAAAACAATTAAATAATTTTTCAAAATAAATATGAAAAGAATAGATAATAAACATAAAACATTAATTATTTTCTTTATTTTTTAATAATTATTTAAAAATACTTCAATCTTGTTATGTAGAAAATATCCGTGAGAAAACCTCGGTTGCTTAAATTGATGAATGCCATAATAAATTGTGAAAAATTAAATTGATAACCGGAATTTCAATTTTGATATGTATTTTTACCAATAAATTTAAAATTTATTTGATAGAAAAAATATATCTCATTTTGTAAATATTCTTCATTTCTAATATCTCATAATTTGTTTTCCACTGTATGAAATTTATGATTTATAGGTAGATAGCAGATTTATGATTAATAAATTCAAAGTATTTGTATTTTCTAAGATAAATTATTTATTAATATAAATTAGTTAGAATTAACTTATTTATGTGATATTCTAAAAACTAATTTCCTATCGTAAATTAAAAAAAAAAAATTGAACTTCGATAAAAAAATCTTAATTTTGTTTACAAAGTAGTTTTGATAAATATTTTTGCGAATAAAAATCTTTACACTTAAATATTTCATGAAACAACATACAATTTCTAATCTGTTTCAATCCAAATATGTTAATGTTATTATTGTTTTGTAGTAATAGATATTATTGTATATATTTATTTGTATGTAATTCCATTTGTTTACAAAACTCAATCTTCCGAATGTTTCACAGGAAGAAGTACACAAATTAAAAATTTTATCGAATTTAGTTTATGGATTGAAAAACTGTTATGATATTCATACAAATATTCCATTTGTTTTTTAAACTATTCTTGAAAATACAAATTTACCTTAGCAGTGTTGTTAAATTTTTTAATATGGTTATTATATGTGTCTGTGGTTAAGAAAAACTTAATAATTCATTTATTTATACTTTTTTTGTTTATCTTAGGATTTAGCATGATATATGACTAATTTATAAGATTATACTAAAATATAATTTAATTCATTTCAATAAAAATTGTTTATAATATGTTTTATAAAGAACAACATTTTATAAACATACAATTAAAAAAATAATCATAAAAACTTATTTTATTGAGGGAAAACCTTAGAATTTTTTTTTCATTCCAACACTATGCTATGCTCTTATGAAAACAATTAGTATTCTTATATTATTAATTCTTTATTATTCTACATTAATATTCTTTTAATTATAATTCTTATTCGAATTCTTCTACTTGAAATAAAATTAAAATTTGTGGAGATACGAATATATAACGGATGTTTTCGTAATAAAAAAAAAAAAAAAAAAAGATAAAAACAAAATGTAAAGATATTTAATTTACAGTTGAAGGCTTCAGACTATTCTACAGAACTTATAAATACCACATGATTTTTAAACAATGATGGATTTTTAAAAGCATAAATGATTAGATACAGAAATTCTGCTTACCTGATTTATGTCCCATAAAACCAGTACAGGACCCAGTTCTGCTAGTCGAAATGCAACTTCTTTTCCCAAACCATGTCCAGCCCCCTGTCAGGAGAACTATCTCTCTCCCTTGATGCTTTTCCTAGACCTTGGGCACAACCAACGTGCAATTCTAAAAATGGATCTAAACACATAAAAAAAACGACCTTTATTGTGTCAGCGATATCTATACAGCAACCCATTGTGGCTTTCCAACAATGACTTGGAATATCTAATTATTTTTAAATGTTAACAATCATGAAATTATTGAATCATCCAATATGCTGATGGCCTTAATTTTTAAATGATTATCATAGTTATATCACGTGGTAAACAAAAATTCCAAAATGGTCAATTCTTTTGATTCGATTGACGATTCTTAAAAGAATAATTGCAAAAGATTATTTCAATTTAATGTTCTTTTTAAAATTCATTCAGAACGAATATTTCAAGAAGTTCACCAGGTCCGAAAAGTAAAGCCACCAACATCAAAACCAATTCTTGAAATGATTCTAGAGTTAATTTCTAGAAATCTTGGTGGAAAAAGTTCCCATGAACAGATAGATCTTTTTTCGAACAGGTCTCGTGACACTTGGTAGAACGTTGAGCGACCTTCGTCTCTGTGAATGAAACAAACACAAAATAAAAAATATTTTTCAGGGAAAGTGTTTTTGTTCTTAATGATTTAATCTTCGTCAAGTGTCAGGTTGTGATATTGATGAAGTTTGACAGTGAGTCAACGGATTTTGATGAATTGAGTATCCTGTGCTCGAAATTTGCTTCTTCAATTGCTGGTTACTGTCATGGACGTTTCCTCTTTAACCCACTTCCTAATGCAATAGTAAAGAACGTGCATCTAAAGGGAGCAAATCAAGGTTGAATTAGAGCATTTTTGAATGTCATTTATTGATTTCTTATTTGTTAAACAATATTCAGGTAATAATATGATTGATTTCTGCATCCTGTAGTGTTATTCCTTTTTTACAAACATAACAAGAATTTTATAATTATGTGAGTGTACAATAAGGTTAATATTTTTGTTATAAATAGGAGCAAAGACCCTTTTTTTCTGCAATTTTTACTATGTTTTATTAAATCATAATATTCAAGTAATAATATGATTGATTTTTTACATCCTGTAATGTTATTCCTTTTTTTTCAAAAACATAAGAAGAATTTTATAATTATCTGAATAGAATAAGTAATAGATATATATCTGTATAGAATAAAGTTTTTGTTATAAATAGGAGCAAATACCTTTTTTTCAATTTTTACCATGCTTTTACTAAAACTTAATCAATCATAATATTCAAGTAATAATATGATTGATTTCTACATCCTGTAATGTTATTTCTTTTTTTTTCAAAAACATAACAAGAATTTTATAATTATGTGAGTAAAGAATAAGGTTAATATTTTTGTTATAAATTGGAGCAAAGACTCTTTTTTGCAATTTTTACGATATTTTACTAAATCTTAATCGTTCATAATATTCAATAATGATATGATTGATTTCTAATGTTATTCCTATTTTAAAAACATAAGTATTTTATAATTATGTGAGTATAGAATAAGGTTAATGCTTTTTGTTATAAATAGGATCACAGACCCTTTTTGTAATTTTTTACCATGTCTATACTAAATTTTAATAATTTATTTTCTTTTCCCTTTTCTAAAAAGATCTGGAAAATATGCATCAGAAAATACAATTAAAATTTGGTTAATCAAGTATCTAATTACTTATAGTTACATATGTTGTTGCATATTTAGCTAATGTTAATTCAACTTTTTAAGTTGTGCTGCATTCATACTACATGTTTATCATTTTTTAAATATAAACAACGCCGAAACCCAAAAGAAAACAGTAGAAGACGTAAAGAAATTAATAAAAATTTCTGTTTGAAAGAATGTTAGAGCAATAGATATGTATTTAACCTGAACTGGTTTAATTGTTCTAAAATAATTATTTTAATATAAGATTAACCTATTAAAGCGGGCCTGAATGGCCGAGTGGCTAGCGCTCTGGCGCTCGGTACCACAGGTTTTGGGTTCGAGTCCCGGCGGTGCCATGGATGTTTGTAGTAGTGGTTCGGAATCCACTTTAAACTGTAGGTCCCGGTCTAATAGGATCGTAGAGCATTAGGATTGCGGGGGCGGGATTATAGGATTGCGGGGCATTGTTACTCCGCGTCCGTGGCTTATCTTCCAGTTACACGCGCCCCTGGGTAATGCAAAGTGAGTACGTCTGTGCAGCGCTTGCCTTAAGGCATCTAAGACCAAGCTGTCTAACTGTTTGCTAGCTGCATTAGAAAGAAAAAAAAATAAAACGCATTAAAGCAAATTTCTGTAGATATATAAATTTTATAGAAAGATATTTATCATTTATATATATATAAACATTATTTAACTTATATGTAAATTCAATAAAAGTGATAATATTGAATAGAAATCTCCAATTATTTTCATTTAAAAATATAAAAAAGGAAGATTTATTGGAAAATAATTTTGAATATATTTTTATTTAATTATTTATTTTTTTAATAAAATATCTATAAAAATTATTCCTAAAAATGCTTAGTCACTTTTTATTTCACATTACATAAATGGTAACAATGAATAATAAATGAATTTCAACAATGTATATCTCCATATATAAAAAATGTGTATCAATAATATTATACATTAGGAAAATTGCTGTAGTCATAACGAATTAACTATTGACAACAACATTAGTTATGACCGTAAGATATTCTATTTTCTCAAATCCAAATCTTAATTAATAGTTTAAAAAACCAAAAACACGCTTTTAGAGTTAATCAAACTAAAAGTAAAAATAATTGTTAACATAAGAATAAAATGACTGACGAGAAAATGAATGTCACTGTTCTAAAAGCGTGGGGTGCTCGATATCAATCGTTATAATTTTTCACTAGTTTCATTCCGAAATGCAGAGTTAGTTTTAAAAATGTCATACAAAAGCACCCCACGCTCTTAGAACAGTGACATTCATTTTCTCGTCAGTCATTTTATTCTTATGTTAACAATTATTTTTTTGATTAACACTTTTTTTTAGTTTTTTTTTAAACTATTAATTTATTTTTTACTTTTTAGTTTGATTAACTCTAAAAAGTGTGATTTTTTGAGTTTTTAAACTATAAATTAATTTTTTACTTTTAGATTGATTAACTCTAAAAGCGTGTTTTTTAGTTTTTTAAAACTATTAATTTATTTTTTTACTTTTCAGTTTGATTAACCCTAAAAGCGTGTTTTTTTTTTTTAAACTATTAATTTATTTTTTACTTTTCAGTTTGATTAACTCTAAAGGCGTGATTTTTTAATTTTTTAAACTATTAATTAATTTTTTACGTTTTAGTTTGATTAACTCTAAAAGCATGTTTTTTAGTGTTTTTAAACTATAATATTTAAATGAGGTGTAATTGTAATTGTGAGTAAAACAAAAGCTAAATGCGAATATGTCGAGCCAGCCAGGATTCGAACAGGGAATCTCCCTGATCCGTAGTCAGGCGCGTCATCCATTATCCCACGTAGGTTTGAATGTCTTTACTGAATACTTTCATTCTATATGGGTTAAATTGCTCTTCCTAAGTTAAAATAAAATCTCTAATCCTGGCGATCTTAATCATGATGAGATAATAAACTTATCAAACTATTTTAGTGTCGTTGGTCCTTCATAAGTCTACAACGTTGAAATTAAATCTGAATGTTTAAAATAGGGCAAAATCGAGCCCAAAGAGTCAGTTACAAACAAGCAAACAAACATTCAGGTGAAACTAATATAATAGCGTATTAAAAAGAATCAACTGTTTCTTTCTGAAAGATGCCTGTAAATGTTTCTTTGCAGCTTAAATAGTGTATATGAGGAGAAACAGATCTCCAGGGGAAAAGTCAGTTACATACATACAAACATACAGGTGAAGCTAATAAAAGCGTATTAAAAAAATAAAAATATATCGTAAATTTATTTAAAAAATGTACTTGTAAATAAATTACTAAATTACTGTATGACAACAAACATCAGTTTACAACATATCATTGTTTAATAATTTTTTGTAGGAATCCTATTACGCAAAACATTTAGAGGGCCCTTAGGGCTATTCGTTCGAAATAACCGGGGTAGCACAGCGGGGGTGTAGTGTTATACCCCCTCCCTCTATAATGCACTCGAGATAATACTAAATTTACTGCATATCTGCCAATATATTTACCATATAATAGTCTGGCAATTAAATGACCGCAATTTGCCAACAACAACGTAAATAGCAGCAATTTTTGAAAACAACTAATTAATATCACTAAAACATAAGTAATAAATAATTTTTCGTTCACCAATAACTAGATTTTAAAATAAGATACCGTTCTTCCACAATAAATAATACACAGAAAATAAGCTTACTATCAAATTTCCCTGCTTTTAGTTAATGGATCTTGCTATCTGAATAGAATCAACATGGATTCAACGCTAAACACCCACAATCGCAGCTTGTTCTTGCGAATTCTAATCTGGTATAATTTGTTCATCCACTAACTAGATTTTAAAATAAAATACCATTATTCCACCATAAATAAAATACACACAAAATAAGCTTACCATCTGGTTTCACTGCTTCTAGTCAACGAATCTTGCAATCTGAATAGAATCAACAAGCATTCGATGCTAAACACAAGCAATCGCAGCTTGTTTTTGTGAATTCTAAGCTGATATAATTTGTTCATCACTAACTAGATTTTAAAATTAAATACCATTCGACCACCATAAATAAAATACACACAAAATAAGCTACCATCAAATTTCACTGCTTCTAGTTAACGGATCTTGTAATCTGAATAGAATCAACAAGGATTCAACGCTAAACACAAGCAAATCGCAGCTTGTTTTTTTGTGAATTCTAATTTGGTATAATTTGTTCATCACTAACTAGATTTTAAATGAAATACCATTCTACCACCATAAATAAAATACACACAAAATAAGCTTACCATCAAATTTCACTGCTTCTAGTTAACGGATCTTGTAATCTGAATAGAATCAACAAGGATTTAACGCTAAACACAAGCAAATCGCAGTTTGTTTTTGTGAATTCTAATTTGGTATAATTTGTTCATCACTAACTAGATTTTAAAATGAAATACCATTCTACCACCATAAATAAAATACACACAAAATAAGCTTACCATCAAATTTCACTGCTTCTAGTTAACGGATCTTGTAATCTGAATAGAATCAACAAGGATTCAACGCTAAACACAAGCAAATCGCAGCTTGTTTTTGTGAATTCTAATTTGGTATAATTTGTTCATCACTAACTGGAATTTAAAATGAAATACCATTCTACCACCATAAATAAAATACACACAAAAATAAGCTTCCCATCAAATTTCACTGCTTCTAGTTAACGGATTTGTAATCTGAATAGAATCAACAAGGATTCAACGCTAAACACAAGCAAATCGCAGCTTGTTTTTGTGAATTTTAATTTGGTATAATTTGTTCATCACTAACTGCGAATTTAAAATGAAATACCATTTACCACCATAAATAAAATACACACAAAAATAAGCTTACCATCAAATTTCACTGCTTCTAGTTAACGGATCTTTCCTAATCTGAATAGAATTTTAAAAACACAAGATAAATTTTAATCTGGTAGCTTCCTCTATTGCGTAGTCAAAGAAACAATCCTATTTTTTTTTTATAAATAAAGAGCTTTATTAATTTTCCTAATGTTTTAAAGATAATAAAATAATAGATAATATTTCGTATTCTTAATTATAAAACATGATAAAACTTCGAAATTAAAATCATAATTTTAAAAATCAATACCCATTTACTATGCATCAATAAACAAGTATTGAATCTTCTATGATTTCATATTCATTATGGTGTTGAACTACGCATAATTTTATAAAATATATGAAATTATTGATTATTTTATGGCAAATTAATGTGTATAGGGAAATATTATGACGAATTTTATATAAATTGCCTTAATTTTTTAAAAACAAATTAGAGATGATCAGATAATTTCTCATTGTTATTATCGTTATTACAAAATTTATTATTGAAATATTTTTATAAAAATATTTGACTTGATTGGCATTCTATTCAAATCTAATTTATTCAAATGACTTTTTAAACAATGATCGCTAAATTTTATCCTTGATACCAGTTGTAAATATCCTCTATGTTTCGAAAATCATGGTTTTCAAGGACTATTGGCGAAATTTCATGGAGTTTAGTTACACAAATGAGAAAAAAAAATTTTTTATATGAAAAAAATAGAGAAATGCTTTAAAATCCTTAAAAAATAGTTATAGTACTTCATTAACTGACAGGCATATATTACTTGATTTCTATTTATTTTTTAATAATTCCAATTAAATAGTTATCTACTATTTAATTTTTTTATTATGTATTATTTTTTTCTATTTTGGATTTAATGTTTTTATTTATTTTAATTGTTTTTGTATGACAGAGTATTTTAACATTTTGATATATCAATTTTATTATAAAAAAAAATAAATAAAATAATCTTTTTGCTATGATATATTTTAACAATTATTACTTTATTTTTTATTTTTTTTATAATTCAAATTCAATATTTATATAATATTTAATTATTATTATTAATTTAAATTTTCTATTTTGTATTTGCAGTTATCTATAAAACTTATTTAAATATATTATGTAGATTAATAAAACTAATTAACAATATTATTTGTTAGTAAAAAAAGGTTTTTTATATATGACAAAAGAGAGAAATGATTTAAAATATTTAAAAAATTCTATAATGGTTCATTAAAATAACAAAAATTAACGAATAAGTCTATCTGTTTTTAATTTTTGAGTACTATTGATATTAGACATACATTTTAAACTCTACCTTCTCATCAAAACGTGAAAATTTATTTAAAAAACTTTTGTTTTTTTTGTTTTAAGATCATGCATTATTCTTAGTTTTATAAAACAGATAAAATATATCTTCAATATTCGCAAATTTCTGTAATTTGTTTGAGGAAAAAAAAATCCTCTTGGTCCCCATAAGAATGAAAAATACATTCTCAAAAATAAAAGTCATTTTTCACCTTTATAAAAGGAAACATGCTGGTAAAATTTAATTATTTATAAAATAATTTAAAATAATAGGGGACAGATCAACCTTTTTTTCTCTAGTTTCTATAAATGAACTCACAAAAAATTGCAATAAAATATATCTTCAATATCTGCAAATTTCTGTAAATTTGTTTGAGGAAAAAAAAAATCCTCTTGGTCCCCATAAGAATCAAAAATACATTCTCAAAAATAAAAGTCCTTTTTCACCTTTATAAAATGAAACATGCTGTTAAAATTTAATTATTTATAAAATAATTTAAAATAATAGGGGACAGATCAACCTTTTTTTCTCTAGTTTCTATAAATGAACTATAAATGAACTCACAAAAAAAAATTGCAATAAAATATATCTTCGATATCTGCAAATTTCTGTAATTTGTTTGAGGAAAAAAATCCTCTTGGTCCCCATAAGAATGAAAATACATTCTCAAAAATAAAAGTTCTTTTTTTCACCTTTATAAAATGAAACATGCTGGTAAAATTTAATTATTTATAAAATAATTTAAACTAATAGGGGACAGATCAACCTTTTTCTCTAGTTTCTATAAATGAACTCACAAAAAATTGCCATAAAATATATCTTCAATATCTGCAAATTTCTGTGTTTGAGGAAAAAAAAAATCCTCTTGGACCCCATAAGAATGAAAAATACATTCTCAAAATAAAAAGTCCTTTTTTTCACCTTTATAAAATGAAACATGCTGGTAAAATTTAATTATTTATAAAATAATTTAAAATAATAGGGGACAGATCAACCTTTTTTTCTCTAGTTTCTATAAATGAACTCACAAAAAATTGTTTCTATAAATGAACTCAAAAGAATGAAAAATACATTCAAAAATTGCAATAAAATATATCTTCAATATCTGCAAATTTCTGTAAATTGTTTGAGGAAAAAAAAAATCCTCTTGGTCTCCATAAGAATCAAAAATACATTCTCAAAAATAAAATTCCTTTTTTTCACCTTTATAAAATGAAACATGCTGTTAAAATTTAATTATTTATAAAATAATTTAAAATAATAGGGGACAGATCAACCTTTTTTCTCTAGTTTCTATAAATGAACTCACAAAAAAATTGCAATAAAATATATCTTCGATATCTGCAAATTTCTGTAATTTGTTTGAGGAAAAAAATCCTCTTGGTCCCCATAAGAATGAAAAATACATTCTCAAAAATAAAAGTTCTTTTTTCACCTTTATAAAATGAAACATGTTGGTAAAATTTAATTATTTATAAAATAATTTAAACTAATAGGGGACAGATCAACCTTTTTCTCTAGTTTCTATAAATGAACTCACAAAAAATTGCCATAAAATATATCTTCAATATCTGCAAATTTCTGTGTTTGTTTGAGGAAAAAAAATCCTCTTGGTCTCCATAAGAATGAAAAATACATTCTCAAAAATAAAAGTCCTTTTTCACCTTTATAAAATGAAACATGTTGGTAAAATTTAATTATTTATAAAATAATTTAAAATAATAGGGGACAGATCAAGCTTTTTACTCTAGTTTCTATAAATGAACTCACAAAAATTGCAATAAAATATATCTTCGATATCTGCAAATTTCTGTAATTTGTTTGAGGAAAAAAAAAAATCCTCTTTGGTCCCCATAAGAATGAAAAATACATTCTCAAAAATAAAAGTCCTTTTTCACCTTTATAAAATGAAACATGCTGGTAAAATTTAATTATTTATAAAATAATTTAAAATAATAGGGGACAGATCAACCTTTTTTCTCTAGTTTCTATAAATGAACTCACAAAAAATTGCAATAAAATATATCTTCAATATCTGCAAATTTCCGTAATTTGTTTGAGGAAAAAAAATCCTCTTGGTCCCCATAAGAATGAAAAAAACATTCTCAAAAATAAAAGTCCTTTTTCACCATTATAAAATGAAATATGCTGGTAAAATTTAATTATTTATAAAATAATTTAAAATAATAGGGGACAGATCAACCTTTTTTTCTCTAGTTTCTATAAATGAACTCACAAAAATTGCAATAAAATATATCTTCAATATCTGCAAATTTCTGTAATTTGTTTGAGGAAAAAAAATCCTCTTCGTCCCCAAAAGAATGAAAAATACATTCTCAAAAATAAAAGTCCTTTTTCACCTTTATAAAATGAAACATGCTGGTAAAATTTAATTATTTATAAAATAATTTAAAATAATAGGGGACAGATCAACCTTTTTACTCTAGTTTCTATAAATGAACTCACTGAAGTGTTTTTTTTTTTTTTTTTTTTTCATATACTGAAAATTTTGTAAAGACTGGAAGGTAAGTGAGTGTGTAACAGATTCAGCATTACCCAGAATACACCAAGGAGTTCTGCACTGTAGCAGTATAAATGAACGCACACAATGCTGGCATTTGAGGAGGGGCTGAGGGGGCAGGTAAGTTGCTGCCTCCTTCCAACTCCTTGTAATGTAAGGAATCATCAATGATGATTAAGCGACTAGTCACGAATTTATCATGACCTTTCACTTTGGCATTGTTGCCTCATGGATATAAATGACTCCACGAGCTTAATTTATTATAGAAAAATGGAAATGTAAGCCAGAAATTCCAGAGAAATTATAACTTCCTCCTCTGCGTGGGCGTGAGCATGTTGTAACGAGAAAAATATGAATATCGCTAGATTGCGTTTGGTTTTTGAATAAAAGAGTTGATATTCTTATAGTCCACTGGAGTATACGTGTCTTTATTTGAAGACCATAACATTTAATAGCGCCATGATTGATAGAATTGCGTACCTCTTTTTTCCGAGCAATGTTCGGAAGCCCAATTTTCTATCCACTAGGTAAAGGGATCCGCCGTTAGTCAAAAAGAAAAGTATTGATGGTGTAAAGTTACAAATGAATGTATTAAAGCCACTAATTGGTTAAATCAGAAAAAGTCAGAAATGAATTTTCAGCCTATCTAGAAATTGGAACTATCATTAAAAACTAAATTTCAAATAGGTAAAAATCAGTGAAATTTATTTATAGAGAATTAAATATAAATTAAGCAATAAGCTTAGATGATTTAAACAATAAGATAAAATAACTCAAAGAAAAAAATAGCTTAATTTAATTTATTAACCATCATTGAACGACAAAGCGACGTCATTAAAGCAGATGCAGCTGATAGGTTTGAGCATCTTTCATTATTAAATGAAACATTAATGAAGAAAAATAAGCAATGATTCAAATTGATTTTGGTCAGGATACAAGTAATTTCTATGCAAATTTAACATTAAAGAATCATTCCATCCAATTTAAAACACTAGCATTTTCAGAAATATGAATATATTATAAGCATGAATAATAGGAACAATATATGGCTTGGATAATGGAAATACAAAATTTTTAAATAAAATAAAAAGATTTATCTAGTTTAGTTCACTTCTGTTTGCCAGAATAAAGTTTGGAATTTGGTAGTCAATTCTAAAAATAATTTATCTCTCAATCCACAGATCTTTTCTTTTTGGTGTTTTTTACAGTTCAGTGATGTGAGAATTTTTAACATTTTTTACTTTTTCCTTCTTCCTTTTAACATTTTTATATTACTGTGAGGCAAATCTATGTATAATTCATTGAGTTTCTTATAGGATATATTCTTTTATAATTATGATAAAAAACATCTGTGATATTTAACCCTGCTTTTGCACATTAATTTACGTCTACATTCTTTAAACTATTTTTATATTGTTTAGTATTTTGTATGAATGAAACCCTCATATTAAAAATCAAGCCATGTCTTTGCGAAACATGTTAATCACTTTATAAGTTGCTATTTGTTTGGTTTGTCTCTTTACGGTTATTTTTTTTGCCCATTTTACTCTAATTAGACGGGACCTACAATTTAATGTGGAGAACCACAAACAAACATCCATGCCACTACCATGACTCGAACCTGAAGAATGTGGTACCAAAGACCAGAGAATTTGTTATTGGTGGTGGTTCATCGTTTGTCTGTGATACCACCCCATTTATAAATGAAACTAACCTATTTTGAAAATTCATGTTTTTTTTTTTATCATACTTTAACAGAAGGATATTTCATAGAACTCAACCACGACGTAAATAACAGAACTTTCAGTTTAAACTCACTTTTGAATTATGAACCGAGCTTGATTTAAAATGGATTATATGAATTCGATCTTCCAGTATTGCGTTTGGTTAATTTATTAAATATTTGTTTCTAAAAGATTTGTTAAAGTTTATATTCTTTCACTTCCTCAGTACCATTGGTTTGGTTTGTCGCTCTACGATCACTTTTTGCACACTTTGGGTTAAATAGACCGAGACCTACAATTTAACGTGGATTCCGAACAACTGACAAACATCCATGCCACCTCTGAAGTACCAAAGGCCAGCGAGCTAATCAATGGCCACCAGGTCTCTTAATACCATTGGAATACAATACAATACTTAAATTCACTTAAATTTAAATTCAATTTTCTAATGGAAACAAAGCTGTAGATTTATATATATATATATATACTGAGATTTCGCATTTTATCTCATTTTATTTTCTTGTACTGTATATCTTTAGTAATTATGGATTTTCTAAATTGTGTGTAAGAATGATCATGCACATATTTTAAATCTTGCTGTATATATTTCTTTTAATTTTATTGAATATACAACTACATACCGAATCACACTCTTATATATATATAAAATATATATATATATATAAAAGTGTAATTCTGTGTGTAGTTGTATGTAACAAAATTTATAATATGTACATGATCATTCTTTCACACAATGTTTATAAGAAAATATATCCTTTTAGAATGGTTTTAGGTTTCAACACTACCCATAATTTTTGAGCTCATGTTACATTTTATCACTAGTGTTCCCACCTGTATTACTCATGCTAGAAATTATTCACTAAGAGTTGTCATTTTTTTTTTGTTGCGAATTCTTCATGTAAAAGGAATTAACAAGAATGAAATGGAAATGACAGGAAAATCTGCTCCATCAAAAGAACCTTTTGAAATAAATTTGAATAAAATAGATCATTCCAGTTTGCATTTGATAAATAAACCGTGATTTCCTTTCACGTGTAGGACGAAGTTCATTTACTTGCCATTGAAAGATCCTGCAGTTTTGTTTTCAAAACAGAAAAAAAAAGTATATAAAATGTATCGTAAATAATAAGTAAAATTATAATTTTTTTTACTTGTGTATAATTGGCTGGATAAGGATGGAAGAGGTAAAGTAGAGCAAAATTTCAAACTGAAATGTTTCTTTTTTGAAGTAGACTAAATGTCTGTTGCGAAATATTTTTACAACGAAAATTGACATTGAAAAATTTAATTGTATGAACCTTTTGTTATAAAAGTTTTTAATGTAAAATATGTTTTTACAACGAATCCAATAGTTGAAAACATAATGGTAAAATGTAGAAGCAATTAATATTGTTACCATAGACACCCAATTAACATATCAAAAATGTTTTAGTTTGGTTTGTCGCTCTACGGTCATTTTGTGCGCACTTTGGGCTAATTGGGGAACTACAGTTAACGTGGATTCCTAATCACTCACAAACATCCATGCCACAGCCAGGATTTGAACCAAAATCCTTTGATACTAATGGTCAGAGTACTAGCCAATTGACCATCAGGCCGTCAAAAAGGCTTTAAATCATTGGTTTCCAAAGTAAGATATACTACTTTTTTAAGGATAGTGGAACGATCAAGGGGGCGATAGTAATCATAGACGTCATAGTATATATATATATATATATATATATAACATTCAATATTTGAAAATTATTCAAGATTATTGTTATTATTAAGAATTGATGATAAATATAATAAATCAATGGCATTTTGAATAATATGAATAATAAAGCCTTAAAAAGAAATATGCGAATTAAATTCCCAGGAACTGATAATCATTACCTTACTCAGAAATCGAGCTACGATATTTAACTTAATAAATGGTGCTCTTAAATTGTAAAGAAAATCAAAAGATATTGAAAATAAGATATAAATATTTAAATCTTTAACAAATTAGAATTCACAATTTTGAACTTTACAAACTTTTTAGAGATATTGGTATTCTAAAATTTGTTAAACTGGACAGAATGAGATGGGCCGGTCATCTCATGAGAATGGAAGTGATAGAGCTGCTTTGAAAGTTTTCAATGCAATCCCTTTTGGACAACGACCAAGGGAAGACCGAAAAAGAGATGGGTCGACTGTTTAGACTCTGATTTTAATGTTATTAAGATCAAAAACTGGAGGTCCACGGCCAAGAGGAGAACAGCCTGACTGGATATTTTAAAGAAGGCCAAGACCCACAACGGGCTATCGAGCCAGTTATGATGATGAAAACTTCCAGGGGTAATTGTACTTTTTCCCTGTTCGTCATAAAAAGCAATGGTCCAAAACAAAACGTTTATGGCCCAAATATATTTATACGTTGCGTATTAATAACGAGCAACATAACTGCGTGTAAAATATATTTTATGATATATATTAAGTATTGTTATAACATATATTGTATTAAAATGACATTTAGGTGTCAATTTTGTTTGAGCAAAAATTCATTATATTAAAATTACAACTAAACAACTTAATATTTAAGAAAATAGTATCAATGTGCCATTATGTATTATTAATTACATTCCAATTAATTATATATTATCTACAATTAATTAAATGGTAAATGATTATATTATCTGTATAATATATAATAATAGATGATACCATTCCTGTATTCTGCGTTGCTGCTATAGTAGAGATAAGAACTTTATGGAGAATTTCCTTTTTGATTACAGTCGCAATTATGCATTGAAAAACCACTACTCTTTTTAAAATTTAATTTTAGTTGTTTCTGACAACAGTGGAATAAACCTTTGTCTTCTTAATGCTAGATTGCTAAGCTTGCGTTGTCACTGACTCTGGGTACGAGCTATTTTATATATTATTAAATATAATTATCTTTGCCAGCTATTTCTTTATGTTGTTACTGTTTTGGGGATAAAAGCAATAAAGGACAGTTTATCTTTATGCCATAAAAATGGCTGCACCACTGTTACTCATTGCATTTTATATGTAAAGTAGGTTAAGATATGCTACGGACGCGAGTAACATTACCTCATAAGCTCTGGAAAGTGGACAGGGACCTACGGTTTAAAGTGGATTCAGAACCTCTACAAACATCCATTTGCAACCAAAATCTGAACCCGAAACAGGCCGAAAGATAGATAATTTTGACTGGCCATCGGGCCTCTTTTGCGCTATTGCTTTATTAATAACATCTTTTTTCCAATACGATGTATGGAAAAGAAAATAAAATATTTTAGCAGACATTATTATTCAATTCACTAAAACCTTTAATTTGATGGTAGTTTTTAAACATACATTTTTTATGAAATTAGTTTTTGGGAAATTAATCATATAAATTTTTAAGTTTTTAATCAGAAGAATTAAATTCTTTATAATTGTTTTTTTTTGTAACTGACAAAAACAATGAAAAACTTACATTTATTTCTTAAATTTCTTTTTATCCAGATTGCAGGCTTCCAATTCGAATCCTGGAGGTGGCATGGATTAATTATGGTTCGGAACACGTTAAACTGTAGGTCCCTGTCTAATTGGTCTAAAGAGTGCACAAAATGATCGTAGAGCGACAAATCAAAACCAAACCAAATCTCCGATTAGATAGGGAATCAGCATACTTTATTATTAACACATTAAAATCCTTTAATTTGTTAACAATTCTTTAAAGGTTTCAATATCTTTTAATCAAAATGTTAAAATGGCCATCTTGATGTACCTTTTCTTGAAAATTACTAACTTAGAATCTTGAATTGTTTTTGTATATCAATAGCACATTCTTTGTTATATTAAAAAGAACTTTCGGAAAATTATTCTTTTACGGAAAATTATTCTTTACAATTTTTTAATTTTTTTTTTTACCGGAGCAACTTGAAAATTCTTTAGAAGTGGACCTTCTTGTAACAGAAATTAATAAAATAATTTCACAAATATTTGTAAAAGTTCCTTTTTGTATAATTCACAACATGTAATATACTTATATGTGAAAAATTAATACCTTAAAAGCAATAGTTTTGTAGAAAATAAACACAGAAATTTGAAAATCAGCTTAAGAAAATTGCATTTAAAATTTAAACATCATAGTTTCATAAAATGGGATCTTTTGAGCACGGTGTCCTATTCCTTTATTAACATTTTTACCTCTCTTTTAGAAAAAAAAATTTTCCTTTTTTTTTTTTTTGCCTCTTATCTTACATTTTTAGATGTTTGGAAGCAAAGATATTCAAATATTCTGTCTCTAAAATGAAATTTTTACAAAAATATATTTTTTTACAATGTTTCTTGCAGTAAAATATGCAGTTTGGAGATTCATGCATTCTAAATAAGACAGCATCAAATTGCATTAATTGCTAAAATTGCAAAATTACATTGCATTAATTGCTATTGAATTAAATGCATAAATTGCTATGGATAATCGTATTCTGATATCAACAATCTTATTTGGATTGTGAGTTTTATCTAGTTAAAAACTTTCTAAGTAGATCTGGTGACATAAATTATCTAAAATTGCCCTCATGACTTTCTTAACTTGTACTAGAAAGATATTTTTGATGTTTATAAAGTTTTCTTTAGCTTTTATTTTCTCCTAATGTTTATAAAATTTCATAAATAAAATGCGATGCATAAAATGTCTGTTTATTTTCATCCTTTAATTTTAACGTATATTTAAAGGTAATAGTTTCAAAAGTAATACAAAGTTTGGTAACAACATGGAGATAACTTTTCAATAAAATTCTCATTTTTTTTTTTTTAATTCCTAAGGTAATGGTTTCAATATCATAGTTCCAATGGTTCCATTCCACTAATGTTCCAATTTTCCCTATTCCCAATGTTAAAATTTTTCTAGTTTCAATGTTCCAATTCCACTAGTAAATTTTTTTTACTAGTTTCAATGTTCCAGTTTCCCTAGTTCCAATCTTTCAATAATTCCAATTCCACTAACCAATTTTTTACTAGTTTCAATGTTCCAGTTCAACTAGTTCAATCTTTCAATAATTCAATGTTCAATTCCACTAGTAAATTTTTTACTAGTTTCAATGTTCCAGTTCCCTAGTTCCAATCTTTCAATAATTCCAATGTTCCAATTCCACTAGTACCAATTTTTTACTAGTTTCAATGTTTTAGTTCCCCTAGTTCCAATCTTTCAATAATTCCAATGTTCCAATTCCACTAGTACCAATTTTTTACTAGTTTCAATGTTCCAGTTCCCCAGTTCCAATCTTTCAATAATTCCAATGTTCAGATAAAAGTACCAATTTTTACTAGTTTCAATGTTCCAGTTCCCCTAGTTCTAATCTTCCAATGTTCTAATTCCACTAGTACCAATTTTTTACTAGTTTCAATGTTCCAGTTCCCCTAGTTCCAATCTTCCAATAATTCCAATGTTCTAATTCCACTAGTACCAATTTTTTACTAGTTTCAATGTTCCAGTTCCCCTAGTTCCAATTCCACTAGTAAATTTTTTACTAGTTTTAATGTTCCAGTTCAGACAAAAGGAGTTCCAATCTTTCAATAATTCCAATGTTCCAATTCACTAGTACCAATTTTTTACTAGTTTCAATGTTCCAGTTCCCCCTAGTTACAATCTTCCAATGTTCTAATTCCACTAGTACCAATTTTTTACTAGTTTCAATGTTCCAGTTCAACTAGTTCAATCTTTCAATAATTCCAATGTTCCAATTCCACTAGTACCAATTTTTTTTACTAGTTTCAATGTTCCAGTTCCCTAGTTCCAATCTTTCAATAATTCCAATGTTCCAATTCCACTAGTACCAATTTTTTACTAGTTTCAATGTTCCAGTTCCCTAGTTCCAATCTTTCAATAATTCCAATGTTCCAATTCCACTAGTACTAATTTTTTACTAGTTTCAATGTTCCAGTTCCCCTAGTTCCAATCTTTCAATAATTCCAATGTTCCAATTCCACTAGTACCAATTTTTTACTAGTTTCAATGTTCCAGTTCCCCTAGTTCCAATCTTTCAATAATTCCAATGTTCCAATTTTTCATTAGTTCCAATGTTCCAATACCACTAGTTCCAATTTTTATATTGCCTTCTCTTTTATGACAAAATTATTTGTTATATTAACTTTGGTATAAAATATTATTGTATTTAATATTATATTGCACATTCGTAAATAGCTTCTGCATCTCTAAAGGAAAAATATTTTTAATTATTATTATTATAAGTTTATCATGTAGCAATAAAATTTTTATTTTACATTTATTTATTAAATTATTGCTTCAAATAATTTCTTATGAAATATATATTAATCAATGATATAATTACTTTAAATTTATCTTTTTAATGCATATCGTTAATTTTTAATCCCCTTTGTTTAGTGAAACAAGGGAGAGATTGGTTTGTCGCTCTACGGTCATCTTGTGCACACTTTAGGCTAAACAGACCGGGACCTACAGTTTAAAGTGGATTCCGAACCACCAACAAACATCCATGCCCCCGCCAGGATTCGAACCTGACGCCTTCGGTACCAACGGCCAGAGCGCTTAGTGAAACAAGGGAAAATTAACTGAAGACATTTTAAGAGTAGCTTTTACCACATTTGCCTTTGCTATATTTTAAATAATACTTAATTTTTGATGCCAGAAGGGTTAAAATAACATCTTAACTGGCATTTATTTATTTATTTTAAGTTTAATTTCTATGAAATTTAAATTGAAAAACACTAAAAAAAGACAAAACTGAAAAAAAAAAAAAAAAATTACAAATTTGATTACATAGACCACCCATAATAGTTCAATGCTCTTACTTTTTTCACACAATACATTAAGAAAAGGATCAGTGTAGAAATATCAGTTTTGGGTAAGATATCATTTCGAGAAAACTTTATAAACCAGTTTGGGCAACAGCTACTTGTAGTTCTTAAGTATTCTTTGAATCTTCAACAACTTAAGCTCTAATGATCTTTGAAGTTATTTATAGTTAATAAATTGGAATGATGAAACAGGGTAGAAAATTGATTCTAATAATTAATTAAATTAATGATAATTAATTATTAAAACTAATGATAACAAATTATTGTTTAATTAAAATTATAACTGTATAATTAATTCATATTTATATAACTGCATATTAATATTTCTTTGTATTATTTATAAAAAATCGTAACTCAATATAGGAATGGTTTAAAATTTGAAATAGAAATTTTTAAAATAAATAAAATAATGTCAAACATTATTTGCGATGAAGATTCCTTTTATAAAACTAAAAGTAAATGATATGTAAAAAAAAAAAATATTGTTGGGAAAAAAGGTAATATGTGACCTTGACAAACAGAAGAGATCAAAAGAAGGTCACTATTCTACTTAAGGGTTTAAAAAAGATGGAAAATGTCATTTATGAGCCCATCCATTCAAAATTATGGTGCTAGGTAAAAGTTACTCTTAGAAAAAATATCGGAGGAATGATTACAGGTTTCGAATCCACCGGTGCTCCAATAAGCTATATTTATCAACTATAAACTTCAATAATAATCTTATACATGTTAAAAAATTTTTGTATGTATGTTCTAGGATGAGTACAACATTTAGCAAACCAACTTTTCACTGAATTTATTATTCTTTAATCTGGCGCATAATAGTAACAATACCCACGCAACGCTGTATGATCATATTAGACCTGGACCTACAGTTTAAAGTGGATTACGAACCATTACAAACATCCGGTATTTCTGATTATTTTGTAGATGAACATATTTATAGAAATGTTTTCCAGTTTCTTAACGTTAGACCTTTATCTAAAGAGTTTTCCCTAAATTCATTAAAAAAAAAATAAGGTTCATCATCGCAAGATAAATTGAATTTTTGTTTCTTTACTTATCTTTGCTTTATTTACAGGTCTGTTGCCGTTTTTTTATGCTTATCACGTTTGAAATTACTGTAAATAGTGTGCTAATAAGCTTTGCTTTTTTAAAACAAAAAATTTCCTCTTTGATGGTGGAAAAATAAGTTTTCTTCTTTTTGTCTTACAATACCCTCCCATTTGAAAATGGAACCATTAAAAACCTCCACCATAAAAATACCTCCCATTGAAATGCTTAAAATCTTTAAACCAGAGATTCAATCAAATTTCGTGCTATACTGGCATCATAAAAATACCAAAAATGTGATAAGTGCCCTGATGTCGAACTTACTCCTCATCATGTCTTTGATTACCCAGCTGTTGTAGTCACCATACATTGTCTGGACAATAATTCAGAACAGAATTTATACTCCAAGCTGGCTATCAATATAGCCAATATCATTCGGAAGCACCACGATATTTGATTTTCTTGTACTTTTGAAAAGGACACGACAACAACAACTATACTAAATCAAGCACTGTATTTCAAAGAGTTTTTGCAATACATTTGCTAAATGTAAAATTTCAGTTTGGTGTCATGGCTATTGTTTTGTTAGCATTTTTTATTTATTTATTTGAGGTTTTTACTTTTGCTGCAATTTAAATACTTAAAAAAAGTTCATATGTTGTATATTATTTCAAACACAAGTAGCTCATGCTTTACAAAATAAAATGCTATTTTGTTGCAAACTTGGAATACTACAATTAAAAAAAAGAACCGAATAACTTTAATTGTACGAGTTTAATTTTGTCTAACTGCATATTGTGATATATTTATAGGATACTTCATCGGTTAAAAAAAAAAAGAAAAAAAAAAAATGAAAAAATCCTATACAAAGTAGAATCAAACATATCTTCAATTTAATTTAATAATAGGGGAAATAGTTAATTAATTATTTTTTCCTATTAAATGACTGGGAATGCCTGGTACTCGGTGTCACAGGTTTTCGGGATCGAATTCCGGCGCTGCTATTGATGCTTGTAGGTGTTCGAAATCCACTTTAAACCGCTAAAATCATATTAGTCCAGGTCTAATATGACTATACAGCGTTGGGTGTAGGCCTGACAATCCTGCCCTAAAAGAAATAAATCTCCTGTCTCGAAATCTGCTAGTTGGCAGACGGCCTTGACCCACCACGGGGTTATTGCGCAATTGAAGGAGAAATGACTAACCTCCTAAATCCAAAAACTACCATATATTTACATTTTCTCATTCAACCAAAACTTATTAATCCAGTACTTACAACTGGATTTATAAACCTTGTGATTAAAAATAAAATTGCTGAAAGATCCCATAAAAATCACTCAAATTTATCTCAGATATTTTTTTTAGAAAGTGAAAGATTGCAACCAAATTATGCAAAAATGTGGTTATAAACTATAAACACAGCTTCCCGGTGCTTCATCAAATATTAATGTCCGTGAGATTTGAATAATGCAGGTTATTTACGAAGTGTTGAAATAACAGCATGGTATCCTCTCAATGAATTTAATTGCCAATTAAGACTACTGCGTTGTAGTTTTAGGAAAAGAAAAAGCAAATGCATTTCGATTAAAAATACTTTACGCTGACCATATAAGACAAAATTTGAGACACTCGTTTTCACATAAAGCACGAAAGCGTGTTTTCACTTTTGAACATGAAAAAGTTAATATTCTAATATTAGAAAAAAAATATTTTATTAATGCTCTACAAATTAGTCCCCTATTAACATACTATCGCCCAGTATCAATAAATAATATTTATTTTTTAATTTTCCACAATTTTATGGAGTACTTTTGACTTCTATTTTTTTTTTTTAAAATAGAAGCAGATACAATCTAACTTAGCAATATTTACAAAACAAAAATGTTGTCATGCCAAAATATCGGACAATAATGATGCTATATTAATCCAAGGTCATTCGTCACTGGAATGTAGTACATTGAGGATTTCCAAAGGTTTACCCAGGGAGGATCGTCATTACATTGGTAGTTATGGTTTTAGAGCAAACAATACCCTACCCTCCTAAATGTTTGTAAACCTAGTTGCTGAGACACCCGCATACAGGGTGCCCAAACTTTATTCCTAGTTTTAAAAATCAATTAAAAATTTTGGCATATGTTTTTAAATTCAATAAAAGAAGTAACAAATAAATATTTTGATGATAGTTATAATAATTCAAATATTTCAACGTATGCACTTTTACGCCACACAATACATAGAATTTGAACAATTTTGTTTTTTTCTTTTCTTCTTTTATGGGGACAAGTGAAAACCATTATTTACTAGTCAAATCACGACTAACGAATTACATCAGCCATCGAGATTTTCTCAATCTTCATTCATAGAACCTGGTTTTGAAATGTCTTACCGACTCGATCTAAAAATATAATTTTCGTGTGCACATTGAAATGCAGCTATCTTGTGCTTAATTTAATAAAGGAAAATGTAAGTGCATGCGATTGCTTTTTAATCAATTTTTTTAAATGTAAAGATACATTTCGGACTCTATATATTAAGAGGTAAAATTTGATGTTTTTTATGTGAAATAAAATCAATCCTGTTTTTATACGTCAAATGAGATAAAAAAAAACTTTCAATAAAATTTAAATGAATTTTTTTCCACAGAATTTCAAAATCATCAAATTATAGATACTTCTGTCCAAATCATCACAAAAACTTAAATCGAGAACAATCAGAACTAAAGCAGATTTTTTTTTTTTTTTTTCTTACAGGAATTATAAATAATAATCCACATAATGAAAAAAGATCTACACTTATTTGCCAGAAAGAACTATGAAGAAGTCGACGACGAAAGGTAATTATTTTTTATTGTTTCAATTTATAAAATATCACTCTTTGCAAGATTAAGTGGCTATACCAAGTTTACTTTCTATATAATTTTTCTCATTTTGAGTACTGACCTCGCAACCCATAGGTTGTTAGAGTAATTGAACAAGTACACTCCTCACATTTTTTTTTAACTTTTAAAAAGAAATTATTATTTTTACTCTTTTAATTTAATTTCTTGTCTAGTGTACACTTGAAATATTTTTTGTTTACTTTATTTGGTTTGCTCCATTTGTACTCTATATCCGTTCTCTCCTGTTTTTGCTACTTCATCTGTATCCCTCATGTATATTACTTTATTTAGATGAGTGTAAAGCTCTGGAGGACCAATGTATGTAGAAAGGAAAGGCAACGAACTTAACAGCCAAAATTCTTTATAAAAAAAAATGCCAATTTGCTAAGGTAGATACATAGGTATTCACAAGTCTGTTTCGGCCAAGCTGCCCCAAATAATCTATTTAAAATAGGAAAAGTTGGTCTTCAATGAGTCTCAAGTCAATTAAGAAGTCTAAGTAACAAGGAGATCTATATATATATATTTGATAAAAAATATTTTCAAAACATTATCTACATCTTTCTATAAATTGTAAAACAATCTTATGCACCAATAAAAAAAAAAAAAAAAATGTAATACATAGTACTCCAAATAAGGATGAATATGTTTGAAGTTATTTTATTGGCAATTGCTTTATCGAAAATTATAAAAGAACAATATCAATTACAATTAATGTGCCACTTAAATGGCACATTAATTAATTGATAATAAATATTTAAATGAACGTGCACTTAATTTGGCTATCGTAAGTGGGCCTTTAAATGAAGATACCTTTAAAAAAAACTTACAAAAACATTGACATGAATAAAATGTTTTTCTATTTAATTATAAATTTGAAAATCCTTTGGCCTATTTAGCATTATATTTCATCATAGAATTAAGTGATAAATCCTCTTTGAATATGACAAATTTAAACCAATAAATGGATTTCAAATATCAGTGATCTAAAAAAATTGCTAATATATTTGCATTATTGTTTTAAAATAAATAATCACAATAAAAATAACAACATTATTAAAATGCATAGCATATATTTATTTTTATATCAAATTACTATACATAAAATTAACAGTTAAGACTAAAATTTGCAACATTAAAAATGTAACATAAATATCAGAATAATAATGCAGCAACACATAATTTAATAAAGACACCATTTTTGAGCCATGATTAATCTTTTAGTTGTTCATAAAACCATTTTTTTTAATGGAAAACAATTTTTCGATCATATTATAGGAACAATAAGTTTTTAAATGCAGCACAATACAAATTATTACATCATTACAAGCAACTATATTAAAAAAAATATTCTCGTCAAATTTAAGTCAATTAGTCTATGCTATATTTAATCAAATTATATCTAGAAACAAAATGGACACTTTAAATTCCTATTGAAATGTTAATTGTTCACTTTAAAACAATCATTAATATTTTTTGTTTTATTTAATATCTACAGAAGGGTATAGTTCATAAATATATATATACTTTTTTAATTGGAAGCAAGTCAAATAAATCATTTGTGAAAAAAAATTCTAATATAAGTCAAAAGTATAAAATTTATTGTCTTGCAAATAATGTAACAATTGTGACAAACAAATAATAAGTCTACTAAAATTAAATCTGGATTGTTTTTTCTGAAAAGAAAGAATCATTTATTTTTTGGCCACTTTGATTTGTGATCATTAGTAGATCCCTGACTGAAAGTAGCTTGTCTAAAATCCTTCTTTTTTCTTCCAAAATAACCTTTTGATTTCTAAATAAATAAATACATATATTACATTTAACAATGACAACTCACTTTGAAGATGCAAAGTTAAGTTTTACATAAAGTTAATAATTAATTTACAGTTTCATCAACATATAAAAAGACACCTTAAATGTGAATATTGCAGAGTATATCAATTAACTATTTCTCTGTTAATTAATAACCACTCTGCAACATTCCTACTCATTAAAAAGAAATTTTGGATGAATACCTGTTTGTATGAAAAATACACAGTTTTGCTTACACACAAATAATTTATGCCAAACATAACATTAATCCTTTTCCCTAAATGTAATTATTCAATAAATATTATTATTATTATTTTTATTCAATAATTGCCTATCTGATGCAACATAAAAGAAAAGGAAAAGCACAGTAGCCTCTTTTTAATAAGTGATTTAACTTTTAAACATTAGTAAGAAAAATATACTTGAAATAATAATTTCTAAAATTTAAACAGTAAGTATAAAAAGTTTCACGTATGAAGCTTTAATTATTATTTAAATATTACTAAATATTATGAAGCTTTAAATTTTCATTAGTTGCTCAAGGTTTTAATTTCAATGTCTTGAAAGATTAAAAACAATTATCAATTTTCTTCTTGCAAAATAAGCACTTGTTAATTGCAATTATTAAGAAATTTTTATATAATTTATCTAGTTTAAAAGCTAAAATATAAATTTTAAAAATGATAAATATCTTTTTATTTAAATGCAAATAAAAATATAAAAAAGTCATATTATTGTTTTCCTATTTTTAAATGTTCTGTAATATGCAGCAATAAATTTAAAATTATTTGAAATGCATTAGTAATAAATGTTCATTTATTAATGTGCACAAATTAAATTCAAAATATCTCTGCACAATAGGTAATAATTTAATGCTGTGCAATTTATCTTTCTCTACAACTAGATAAATAATTTTAACTGTTATAGAAAAATAACGTATGAACAAATCATGCTTCACTAGAACAAAATTTAATAACTTTTCTGAGAAGAAAAATTAAATTCAATAATTAGAAGCATTTTAATGCATCATAAGGGTTAATTTACTACTAAAAAGATATATATAACTCCATGAATACTCAAATGCAAACAAATACATAAAAGTTACAATATATTAAAAAAAAAAAAAATTGAGTTTCTTTTTCATTAGTTGCTCAAGGTTTTAATTTCAATGTCTTGAAAGATTAAAATTAAAGTTTGGCATGATTATTTTGAATTAATTACACTAATGGTCCTTAAAATTTAAGTGGCATATAAGAAGAAAAAAAAAAGAGCAAAATTTACATGAAAGGGAGAATAACATGCAGGAATATGCAAATGATTATCATTTCATTCCACATTTCAAAACAAGTAAGAGTAAACCACAATTTGTATAAAAAGAGACTAAAATAGGTTTCTCAGCTAAAATTATATATGCAAGCTGGTTGCTTGAGTGAATGTCTTACTTAAAATGCATGTAAAGCATCCACATTTGAATATATGAACCCCAAGCATTTCTCACTTAGCATTTTGATGTGACCTTGAAAAACAAGCCCCCTTTAGCTCCTCTTACTAGATTTCTAGTCCCTTTTCAAAGATCTAAATTCTTTGTTCCAAATAGAGTTGATTTTGGGTTGTACATCAAAGATTTTGGATTTTTTTTTGTCTGAAAGTTGGCAAATGTTCTTGCAGGCTTTGAATCTTCTGTCCATACTGAAACAAACCGATTTGGACAGTGTTTGGATGATACTCGTTGACAGAGCTTAAGAATGCTCATCAGCACTTACTAAAATTTGACTGTGCAGGATTAGTAATTTTAAAAGCCAACAGAGGACAAAAGCATGAGGTTACTAATTTATTATTTAATGTTAATTTATTTACTCGGTAGCTAATATTTTACTTATTTTATTTATTTTAATGTTGAAAAACAATAAATATACATTTGTAAAAATTAAAAAGGAATATAATCTTACCTTTTTTTATTATTTTTTTCCTTGTTAGGCTTATTTTTATTACCTGAAAAAAAAAAAAAACATGTTAAAAATACAATTTTGTCAACTATTACTACAAACAAATCATAGTCAATATTTACATGAACAAACAAGATAAATATACATATGTGTAACATTTTAAAATAATACTTTTACTTTTTCAAATGAAAATTTTAATTAAAAATATATTTAGTATATTTTCAAATAATGAAACACAATAAAAAACAAATTGTATTAAAAATATATACTAAATATTTTAAAAAACAAATGCAGCAACAGGACTATTACTTAGTTTATACATATAACAAAATATTCAAGTTATTATAAAAAATGATATTAAACGTGGGAAAAAAATTCTACAGACATAAAAAAAAAAAAAAATTATATTATTATTAAAATTCTTCTTATTATTAAAATTTATATTATTTTTTACAAAAATTTTATTTTTGTGTTTAAAGTGAAATTTATAATACACGAAAAATTATAATTTTTGAGAAGCTAAAATGAAATTTTTTTTTATAAAAAAGCTGATAATCTCATAAGGAATATATTTGTAACACAATGGTGTAATACAATTATAATGTTGATAAACAAAACATATTTTATTGCCTAAAGTTAACTATTTAATATTAATGCATAAAAATTATGAAAAACTAACCAGTAAAACTGCTAAAATCTGCTTTACTGTAATCATAAGGTGTAAATTCATCATCATCATCATCATCTACAGTGACAACTTCAATATCTTTTTTCATTACGGGAGAACAAGATTTCTTTTTTGCTGGAGGACCATGAGGTTCAAAACTCGTGAGAGATTTTCGCTTCTTGTTTTTATTTTTCTATAAAAAACACCCGGTCAATACCCAATAATTGCATAATATAAAATTAATAATCAAAAGTGGAAAACAAACGCAAGCTAAACTATTATCTTAAACAAAATTCACATTTATAAGTTGATTTACGGCAAATATTTTGCATATAATAAAGAATCACACTAAATATACTTTTTACTTCATAATATTCAAATTCATGAACTAAAAAAAAAAAAAAAAAACTTGGGTAAATACTAAGGTTAAATCTATTGAAGTTTGTGTTATAGAATATTTTAATTATTACTAAGAGGAAACATTTTAGCAGCAATTAAGACTAAATTTAATTTTTATTTATGCTCATATACAATAAAGGTTAAAAAAAAAAAAAAAAATATGAATATAATTTTTTTTTTTTTTTTTTTATACAAATAAGATTTTCAAGAATATTAAATATTTTAACAAACAGAGGCACATATACGTAATCAGTTTATATTTAAGAGTAATTATATTATTTATAAAAAAAAATAAATAAAAACTCCTTTCTTAAAAATTAAACATTCAACTTAAGTATAATTTTTTCTTAATATAAAAGGCCTATTGCAAGAGTAATCAATGATACTTCATCAGTATTTTTATTATCAGGCTAGCCATTTTTTTTTTTTTTTTCTTTTAAACTTTTTATGTTATGTGTATCAACAAAGTTCCTAAAATAATTTTTCATGTCAAATTTCATTGCAAAAAGCAATAAATATCAAGCAACCTTTGTGTTGACCAAGAAAAATGGTATAAAACAAATTTACGCCTTATTTAATACACTACATATTACACACACAAATATATATATATACAATAAATGTCTTATATTTTTACTAATAGTTTAATTCATTATCTATTAAAAGTTTATAACATTCTTTACAGCTTAATTAAAAGCAACATTAAACAATTAAATTTTTGAATCACATGAAAAAAGACAAAATCATAAAAACTATATTTATGTTCACACTTGCTCATAAATTCAGTTTGATAAAAAAAAATTCCTAAATCTAAGGAAATATTTTTTACTTGCTTATCCTCTCATAAAACTTAAATATATTTTCAAAAATTTAAAAATAATGAGAAATTAAAAAGGAAAATAAATAATTAAAATACCCACCAACAAATAATAATTAAAATTATGAAAATTTCAGAAATCTATTTAACCAAATTCTTAATAGCACATTTGAAACATATAATATTTTCAATTATTAATATTTATACTCTACAACTAGACAATTATTATTGGAGGATTTCAGAAATGTTGCACCAAAACTTTTCATCTTAGTATGAAAACGGCAACCTAAAATTTGAGCTTGATTCATTAACTTTATTAAAAAAATTTACCCGTTTTCTTAAAGGTGCTAATTCAATGTCATCATCAAGGACACTTGGAGTTGAAATTTCAGCAGTGGTATTTTTTTCATCATTTATTTCAATGTCTTCCTCTTCAACAATGGAGTCATTGTTTTCGGCAGAATTCATTGAATCATTTTGTTCCTATTCAAGAAATTTTTCTTTAATATTTTGATACTCAAATTAGGGAATATTTTAAAATTAAGAGCAATTAAACAATTATTTACTTGAGATGTTTCAATATTTTCTTCCCTTACTCGAGAGTTTGTATCTTCAATTATTTTTTTAGTTGAAGATTCCTTTGCTTGCAGTTGTTTTGTTATTTGATACTAAATAATAACAATAATGTGAATCAGTTACATAAAAAAAAAAAAAACTATATCATGTACAGAAGACATAATTTGTATTTCATAACAAAACCCAATGCTTTAAAAAATTAGTAAATTGCAGCTACATCAAATGCCAAAGTATAAAAATAAAATGAAGATTATAATACACACTTTGGAATTCTAATAAAATAATTAATGATTTGTAACTTCTTGTGAAGTGAAATCATGAAAGTAAAAATAAAAAAAAAAAAATTAAGGAATAGTATTAATCTACTTTTTGTAATAAGATATTAGTTTAAGAATTAAAATTATATTTTTATTTACAAGCTAGCAGGCAAAAACGAAATCTGATATAATTTAAATCATTAAATAAGAATATTGAAATTCATTATTGTTTATGAATCCAAAACATATACTGAAAATAGATATTCATATATTATGTTGCAAAAATATTTGAAATAATAATAATAGTAATTTCAGAATAAAAAATAATACTGACTCTTTCATAAGGACTGATAAGAGTTTTTAATACTTTCACAACTTGTTCAGGAATGTTCTTTTCCTATAAGATACAAATAAAATTTAATATAAGATAAAAAATATACACAGTTATTTAATTCATTTATTTCAAAGAGCAACATAGTTTTATATTACATGTATAAATATAAATTTGATTTTATTTGCTGACTTTTGCATTGAGAAATTTTAAAATGGTGCAATAAAAAATTTCTAGCTTTTGTAGATGTTTAGAAAGTTCAGTTTGTTTACAAGATTAATGCCTTACAGATTACTTAAAACTTTTTAAAAAAATTTTCTTTTAGTTATACTTCTATTCAACTGGTGTTAAAAAAAGAATCGAAGTTCAAATTAATATAAAACCAATAATTACATTTATATTTATTTTCTGATGAAAAGTGACCAGTATTTGAACTAATATCAGCATTTTTGGTGACTCCCAATTACAGCATCTAAAATTATTTTTCGTAAGCTTTGCTCATACATTCAAATCTCTGACAGCATGAAAAATTGGCAAGCAGCCAAGTCAGGCTAATTAAAAACCAACGAAAAGCAGTCATGGAGTGGATGGGGGTGGTAGGAATATTTAAAATGTAGCTTAATTGCAATAAAAATAATTTTAATAATTAAAACTTTAAATTACAAGATATTATAAAAAGTAAATGAAAAACTTCCACACTATTATACTTTTCTTTCAAAGAAGTTTTCCATAACATACACTTAACTAGAACCTTTAAAAATAATTCATTTATCGGTTATCGCTGTTAAACCAGATGTTTAAATATTCGAATCTATCCATGGCTGGAAAATATGCACTTTACAAAGTTTAAATTGCTATTGCCCAAGACTATTTCTGGCATGCTCTGCAGAATTGAAAAAAAAAAAAAAAAAAAAAAAATGGCATGCTTGAACTGTGGAGCCATAAATATAATATAAAAATTGTTTCTACTCAATGTTGTATACTTACATTCATGGGAACTGTAAAGCTGAGAATGGGTTTCTCTTTCAAAAGTGAGGAAGATGAGTGCTTTTTTGTGATAAATGGAAGCAAACTCTCAGCATTACCTGAAATTAAACATTTTAATATTACAAGAGTTCTTTTTGAAAGTGCATAGAATCAGAGAGCAAATAATATTCTTTTTTATGTCTAAGTTTTAATAAGTATATCCCAAATCCAAAACAACTACAGTAATATTCATGACCCATTAAGCCCTTTGAATATTATTTGTAAACAAATTTTTATAAAAATTGCTAAAATATTCGAATTATTTTATAAGAATAGATAAATGGAGTATATCTTACAATCTAGAAAACATTTTTATGAAGTACACAATTTTGCTATATCAATTATTAATGTTTGAAGAACTGAAGGGGAAAAAATGCTGGGTGTACTGTTATAGATATGTTAAAAAATATTTGACAAGAACTAGAATATCTCTTTATCCAAACAAATGTCCTATTAAAATTGTTTTGGCACAATAAATTTTTATAATGATGGCAAGTTTTTACTGATACTGTACACTCTTATGTAAAATTGTTATATTTTTAGTGTCAATTTCTATTGTATAAATATACATTAGATAAATTATTTATGAAATTTCTTGATTCAAAATGCATAGCAGATATATACATAAATATATTAATTAGTAGAACTATAAATTAATAAATTTGAAAATAACTTGTAGCAAAATATTTCTGTTGCATAAAAATATGTCAAAGAGCTTTCTAAAAACATTTATTTAACAAATGAAAAAAAAATTACCTGATTGGTCAAATGATTGTGATTTTTTGTCTTCTAAATGATGAATATCATGTGGACAATGAATCAAACTGTTAAGATCAATATTGCTATGAACACTTTTTGTTACTTGAGCTTTCTGTTTAAGTTCCAACAATTCCAGCTGTAAACAAATCAATTTTTATAAAAAACTAAAACTATGTCTATTGCTTTATTATGTAATTATCACAACTTTAAAAGATTAAATACAGCATTAGAATAACATAGTTTTATAAAATAAATTATTATTGCATGTTCAAAGTGAATGATTTAAATATCCAATAATAAAATTTAACATAATACTTAACATTACACATTAAATCCAATACATTACATAAATAATGATGCATTTTATAAATAGCAAAAAAAAAAAAAAAAAAAAAAAAAAAAAAAAAAAAAAAAAAGGAGGGGAACAATTAAGTTATCTTTAAAATATTTAGATGTTCTGAATAAAAATTAATTGAAATAAGAGCAAAAGTTTCAATTATTAAAATTATAAAATGAAACTTTATCAAATTTTTTACATACATTATAAAAATATCAAGAACTTTTCAAATTCAAAATTAAGATAAACTGCAATAGCATGAATTACCTCTTTTTAATGTACACTTGTTTGTTTTCAATATTATAGAATGCAGTTCATTAAGATGGTGTTTGACAAACGGAGGGATAGGATTACAACATGCCAGGATGCCTTGTTGTTCCCTAAAATGTGAAAAAGAAAAATTTTTTAAAAAACTTTTGTTTTGTAAATATAGAATAATTAATAAAATTGTACTAGAAATGCCAATTTACCATGTAATAAAACATAACTTAATTGGAGAAAAAACTGACACACTGTAAAAATGCTTCAATATGTATATATAAAGGGTTTATAAAAGAATGTAATTCCCATCATTAAAATATAAAACAAAAATTTTTTAAATAGCTACATTGTGGAATTTTCAAAATTCATGCCTTTATTAAATTAATTGTAAAAAATAAACTTACGGAAGGAAGAAAATTACATCTTGCATTGAAAAATAAACTAAACTGTGAAGTTGTGGAAAAAGCAACCACAAAGAATGCCTTAATAATAAGGTAGAAGGTGCCATCATTAAAAATGACTAACTGCAACTTATTAACTGCTGAATCTTAAATTAAAACCAACGGAATATGCTTGCAATAATGCAGCTGTTTAACAACATTCCAACTCTAAATGTTATTAAAACTGTTGTTTAAATTATGTTAAATCATATTGTTTGATTTGTTTATAGATAAGAAATATTGAACCACTGCCCAATCTCCACCAGATAATCTTAAAATTAAAATGTGGCTACAGAAACTGTGAAAAAAATTTTCCCTGACAGAACATTTACCCAATTTATGGCTACTTATTATATTAGTTTCCTGGCTTTCTCCCTACTAAGAATCACTGTATGCATACGTTATTAGAAACACTTTTACCACTTACTAAATATAAAAAAAAATAATAAATTGTGAAAATTTAATTAAAAAAAAAAAAATGGAATAAATATATGAAACTATTAAAACAGTATATTCAGTAAATCTCTGAATTATTACAAGATAACTACTCTTACTAAAATAAATACAGACCAATTATTTCAATTAAACTATTATTAAGATTACTAAGAGGGATTTACATGATTTTAACAATTACCTTCTTTTTTAAGAAACCCTCAAAAAGAAATAGCAAAACATCATGAAAAAGGCAATTCTCCCTTGAATGTGCTTTTAAAGGTGACACTGTACCACTAAATTTTGTTTTTCCCCCTCTACATACATATATAATGTAAGCCCAATTTAAAAGCAGAATTAATAATTAAACACAAATAATAAATTAAAATATGCATTTAATGTATATGCTAAAAGATATTTGATTAAATAACTTAGCCTAATACACTTTATATATATATATATATATATAACAATTCATTAGATTTGATTTTCAATAATTAAATACATAAACAACAAATCCCAATCAATGAAAATGCTAAAGAATAATGAAATTAGACTTAAGGAATGAATTTAAATTTAATACACAATAAATAATAATTAATTAAATCTTTACTTTTCTAAATTGGCTAAAGAAAATAGCTTAAGTAGAAATAACTGCATGAGTACAAGTGGAGCACAAGCAAAAATAAACATACAAAGACACATTTAAAAATGAGAAAAATCATAAACTGGACAGCTCATCATAAAAAACCCGTGTGTAAGAATGCAGTGAAATGAGTAAGATCTGAATCGTAAAATGTATCTGCCTACAAAATCTCCAATCGCGCGCATGCTCGGAGTGAAAATGCTCTCCGTAGTAATTTTCCCAGATTTTTAGATATTTTTACTAATTTCCCTGAATTTTCAGATCGATAAAATTTCCTGAATTTTCCCTAAATTCTCAGTTCTGTTGCCACTCTGTAAAATATATTAGATTAACTGAAACATTTAAAAGATATTTTTTTAAAAAAAAAAATCCCGATGCATTATTTGAAACTAAGTTCAAAAGAAATAAAGGTAGACATATTAAGGACTTTTAGTTATTTATAATTAACAACATTTTTTTTGGGAACCTAAATTGAAAAATAAAGTTCAATTTTTGTGCAACAAATAATTTTACACTTCACATTTTAACCATGAAAAGAAATTATAAATAATAATGAAAAAAAAAACTTAAAGCATAATGCTATTATCCATAAATAACACAATTTTAAATCAGAGAAGCTAAAATCATATATTTACAATCATTTAAAATATTTACCTTGGTAAAGCTTCTGCAATTTGTAACATTATGTGGTTTGGTAGTACATATCTAGGGGGAAAAAATAAACAGTTTTACAATTTTACCTAAATAAATTAGTAGTACATATTTTAAATATTGAAATAAGAAACAGAACCTATAATTTCAAAAATAAATTAAAAAATAGCTTGTTAATTGTAATTGCTCAGGATTTAAAATTCATCAAGTAACTAGAACTAGCAAACTAGAAAATTACCCCACTATTTTCTTCAGAAAGCTTGTTAACATTTTCCCACAAGTCTCAATATTTTTAAAGATTAATTTATCTTTCTTCATTTAATATTTATAATGTATAAATGACTACAAGAAATATAGTCATTATAGTTGGAGATTTAGATTTGTAATTAAAAGCAGATTCAATAAATAACTGGATTATAATTATTCTGCAAAATCTCAATATACAATTGAAAAATACATAAATATTTTTGAAATTCGACAATAGTATATTCTAATTTTTAATGGACTCATTAAAACTCACTCATTTAACATTAATAAACTCATTAAAATTTACTATGTATTTACAAATATTGTAATTTAAGAAAGAAAACATATTAATTAGATTCAAAATATATTTTTACATTCACAAGCAATGTTGTATAATTAAAATATGACAACAGTGAAGCATTAAAAATTTTGAATCATAACATATTTCATAAAGAAACAAATAGTTTATAAATATATGTAAAATGAAAAAAAAAAAATTATTGAATGTAAAATTCATTTATTTGAGAATACTTTTAAGGAAAATTATTTCATCATAAATGAAAATAAGTATTAATATAATTAATCTAATCACAAGTATTTAGTTAATGGAAGTTTAATAAAACTTTTGTATTATGTGACTATTTATGCAAATAATTATTACTAAAAAAAACCTATTAAAATATAATAAATTTGTAACATATGCTAAACTGTCATCATTTTCTCTGGCAATTTTGTCCCGCCATTCATACAATTCCTTTAAGCAGTATAATTGCTTTGCATTAAATACTTTCTTACTTTTACCATACAGTTCTAAATATTTATCCTCAGTAAATAAAGGCTTTTGGTATTTCTGAAATCAGAGGAAAAAATTTCAACCTATATATGAGCATATATATTTAAAATTTTAGAAAGCATCTGCTATTCCTTTACTTACATAACAAAAATTTATTATATGGCATTAAAAATTATTTTTAGCAATAAAGATTTACTCATTTAACCATATTCTGAAAATAATGCAGTAACTTTTACTTTCCCTCCTTCCTAATGCTTCATCAAGAAAGGTGGCAGTTAAATTCTACCAAATTGTACTGTTATATTTAAATAAAAACAATTTATTGCTAAAAAATTATTCTTTTACTCCATAAAAAAATTCTAATGATTTTCAACCATTTTAAATAAGCACATCTCTTTTGCTGTTTATCATAAAAAAATATCCTGCACCTAAAAATTATTAATATTTAATAAAATGTAGTTCTCATAGTCAGCAAAATAATTCCATGCAAATAAAGAAACATTAGTATGATTTTCAATGGCATTTTTGTGAGCAAATAAATTAAAAAAAGGAATAGTATAAAAAGCAAATAAAGAATTTTAATTTATTTTTACACATAAAATCTAACTAGAAAAATACAAATAAAAAAAAAATTACAATATCTTTTTACAACAGAATTTTATACAAAAAAAAAAAAAAAAATATTGATTTACCAATAAATTTTCAATTAAAAATTTCTTTCCAAGATGAATTAAAATTAATTCAAGATAAATAAACTTTTTTTGTCTCATACAGAGATTTGGATTTATTAATAAAACAAGCACATATCTCTAGTTTCTAAAGTTTCTCAGAAGTAATTAATTTATCGCTTAAAAAATACATACCTTAGAGCAAATCGTTTTGCTTCTTTCAATAGTTGAAAAAAGCAAATTTTTCATATCATTACCAGCTTTAATTAAATCATTTTTAATACAATCATACACATAAAGCAAATAGTGAGTGTCTTCCCTGGCATATTTTATCATTTCTTCTGGCAAAGGCCTGGAAAGTTAGAAGAAAATAAAAATTAAAAAATTATTTTTAACAAATTTGCATAAGTTTAAAATACAATATTCTTTATGAGTTATTTTTTTTTTTACCTTATTCTCCAATCAGCCAACTGAAATTGTTTATCCATATCAATTTTGCAGTAGTGTTTCAATAGATATGCAAGAGATAGATGTGCAAAATGAAGTACTCTAGCAGCTTGTCCAGTATCAAATAGATTAACAATATATACACCAAAATCTCGCTGTAACCATTGCACATCCATATCAGCCCCATGCAATACCTTGACAAATTAAAAAAATAATTATATATATTTTAATATTTCTTAGACAATTAATATATATATATATGCAACAGGCCCCCAAATTGTAACAAGGTATTGAAAGCCAAGTGGATTTCGAGATAAATGAAAAGTCACAAGCCTTTTTACTTCATTTTATTAGAATTTTATGGAATTAATGAGTTGGGATCCATCTCTAGGAGGTCAAGAAATCAAAACAGAAGTGCATTCAAAGGATATAAAAGTTATATGGTATCTGACTATTAGATCAAATAGTAATCAAAACAAATCACTAAAAGTTCTTTGGTTAGTAAACTGCAGAGTATGTGAAATAGAGATTCGAAGATAACTTATAAAAATGTTAAGATAACAATGGATTAAAGAAAAGCAATTAGTGATTATGAGAAGATGCAAGAATACAAGGTTAATAGGAATTAGTGTAAGCAAAATATGTTAATTGTAGGTTGCGAAATCAGGAAGAGCAAAAGGTGTATTAATACAAAGCAAATATTAAATTACCATACAATTGTTAAAAATTTATTGGATCAATAATATCTTAAGTGTATAAATTTTAAAACCACAAAAAAATGTTTTTGTTGCTTATTCTAAGAATATTTTTTTTAATGGTTAATTTAAACATTTTTGATACAATCCTACGGTACATGATAAATTGAAATATCAGTTTATCAAAAAAATAATACAATTTATAAAAAGTGTCATCGGTCAGATTTTCAAAAGGTAATTTTAACTAAATTAATAGAATTTTTAATAAAAAAATATTTAATAAAAGTTTAAATTAAATTAAAAAAAAATAAAAATTTCATTCAATATTTAAAAAAATTAAACAATGAAATAAATTTAAATTTTAAGAATATGCTTTTTAATTAACTAATTTTTCCTTTTTAAGAATTCTAAAACTAGGAACTATGATATGTTTTTGATTGGTTAGTTTAATACTTACATAATTATCTTAAAATATTCTTATTTATTTAAAATATAATAAATAAATTTAAAACTAGTTGTAAATTCAAATTACTGAATATAAGTTTAGAGAATTAAAATTTAAATTATTAAAATTAAAACACTTCATGCCATTTCTTGAACATTTAACACAAATCAAATAATTAGTTTAGGCTAATTAATTAAGGTTGTATTTATAAATACTCAATGCTAAAATTCTGAAATATATAATTATTATTAAATATATAAATTTTTTTTTAACATATTTGGATTTTACAGAGTAGAAAACAGAATACATATTTTTTGTTATACAAGTTACATAAAAAAAAAAATATTATCTTAATTAAAAAACTGACATAAAACCACAACTAGCAAAGAGAAAGAAATGTCTTTTCATACAAAAATAAACTGACATAAATTATTAATTTTTAAACATTAAAATTTTTTTAAATGAGCAATTAAATAAAAAGAAAAATCTTTAAATATCAAAAATATTTTAAGATGAACAAAATATACAGAATTTTTATAATGATAAACTAAAATATATCATAGAATTTTTTATAAAAGGTAGTAATCCAGTACCTTCACTATTTTAGGATTAGCAAAAATCTCATTTAATATAAACAATTCACTTCTAAGCGCCAACGTATCAATGATAAAATCTTCTTCACGGGTAGAAATTTGCATCAAACATGTAAATCCTTGAAAACTTCGGTAAGAATGATGCTAAAATCAGAATAAATTGAAATACAATCAATAAAAAAAGATAGTAAGCAAATCAATCAATCATGCTTCCTAAAACAGTGATTTAATACACTTACTTCTAAATCAACAGCAATTTCTTTTTCTTTGTTTAAAGTCTCACACATTTTTTTGAGTTCATCTTCAGTTTTTACAAATATAAATTTAGTGTCTTCAAGTGGTTTTGGGAACTAAAAAAATGTTATAGAATATGATATAAATAATGAACATTTTATTAAAATAAGGAAAACATATACTTCCATGCCTTCACAATCTCAAAAATATACCCCCATAGTGAATATTTAAAGTCACTGAAATTAAAAAAACTAGTCAATAAATAAGCTTGAAACTTAAAGAGTAATGAATTTTAAAATTCTAGTATGTAATATTATAAAAGAAATAGTCACAAAAATTAGAATATATAAAGTGATGTTTTATTTAATTAAAATAGGATAAATACATTTAATTGTGACAAATGAGTTGAAATATTTTAAAAAACATGCAAAATTTAATACAAACATACAATATTTTAATTTTCTTTTGCAATAAATAATTTCTTTAAGAAGTATTCTTAAAAACAAAATATAATTGTTATTACAGTAAATTTTAGGCATGGCAATTTAAAAAATCATTATTAGACAATCTTAGGGTGAAATTCTTTAGAAAAAAATTTTCCAAAAAGTTATACAGAAAAATTAATTTTTTTATAAATCATTATTTCAAAAGCAAAATTTCTTATTTTTTGGAGCATGATTGTGAATAATTGCTTATTAATACATATATTAATGCTTATTATATTATTATTGTTAGTTTGGTACTTACGTATTAACGCTACCCTGGCTACAGTTGCGGCAATAAAGAGCAATCTTGTTGTTCGCTCGCGCATGCAGTTATCTTTTGAACGCCAACCGCAGCTACAGATTTGGCGGTTTTTAAGTGGCGCCAATCTACACTTAAAATTTTTGTTCCAAATAATAAAACACTTCATTTAAAATCAAAACGCTTTCAAAATATTTCGCTCCTGAAAAATAAAATTGCATCTTGTTCTGTTTCTGGCAAATCCCAAATACGCATTTTTGTAGCACTAAAAATGGCGTCAAAATCAGCAAATCTGTAGCTGTTAGATTGGTGCCATTTAAAACCGCCAAATCTGTAGCCAAGGTAGCTTTAATACATAAGTACCATTAGTTTATATATATATATAAAATAGCAATAACATAGATCAGCAATACACACATTGCCCCTCTTATGGTTATTATCTGCACTTCCTTGTTGAGTGATTGTCAAAGTACCTTACCACTTATGTTATTTTAACTATAACAAACAATGCAATAGATAAAAATCATAAAACAAATTTTATACTAATTTGAAGAAAATATGTTGAAAATTTAGATAATTTGAATAACTTTAAGGATAATTTTTCTGATTACCAGAAAATAAAATTTTGCTACTTTGTTTTTAACTATGAAAATTGACAATCTGTAAAATAAATTTTTATGAGAGTAATTAATCAAACTTGCATTAATATGAAAGCAGCTTTAGGTCATAATATGATATATCTATAATTAACCTTTTAAGAGTAATAACAAGGGAAAAAAAAAAAAAATCAAATCAAAAGACATACCATAAAGTCATTGGTAAACCAATGCAATATCATACATCATATTAATTTTACACAGTTACTTTTTTTTTTTTTAAGAACAATATATTAAAAATGTAAATAAACTATGTAATATATTTAATATTTTTTATACATAATTTAAGTTTTAGTAAATTCATATGTTATTTTCCGTTACTGATATAGCTAAATATTACAGAATTCTTACCACAGGCTCTACTGTCTGTAAATCTTCCTCTTGAGGGGAAAATTTTTCTATTTCCCATTCATATGGATGACAAAATCTAAAATTTAAAACATTTTAATTATTAAAGATAGAATGTACTTAAAAATGCCTTTATGGTTTTATTTAGGCACAAATTATAGATAGAAATAAATTATCTTACTCATCCTTATCAGATTCATAAATGATTGCAAGAGGCTTGATAGAATGTGGTTTTTCAGTAATAATAGGCACAAATGGTGAGTTAGAATTGTCAATTTTGTCCTTGAAATATTGCTGAGACCGAGTAACAATCTTTGCCGTTAAAAGCTTGTAACTTTGTGGGCTGGATGAATTGTATCGCTAAAATAAGTAATGATATAAGTGTAAGTTGATTAAAAAAAGGCAAATTTAAATAAGTAAAAAATTACATGATGAAATTCAAAAGAAAATTCAAAAATATTTCCATTAAAAGTCAGCACAACAAAAGTAAGACCATTATAAACTAACAATATTTTAATATTATACTTTATAATAAATAGTTAATTTTTATTAATTAACACAAAAAATATGCAGGTGGTTACTAAATAATGGAAACACCATAGAGTTATAAGGAATCCCCACTAATATGGCAAAGGAGCGACTTTGACATGTAATGCAGCTTGGATTCGCCTGGGAATAGAACCGTACAAATGCTGAATAGTGTTTAGAGAAATATTGAAGCATTCTTCAGAGATATTGTGAAAATTCCAGGAGACATGCCGATGGAGGATATAAATTCTGGATTGATCGCTCTAAAATAGATCATAATGGTTCGATGATATTGAGGTTGGGGGATTGTGTGGGCCAAGGTAGAAGTTTCACTTCAGTGTATATTCAGTACATTTCTGAAGTACATTTTTTTCTTACAAACTTTAAGAAATAATATAAATATGTAATATTAAAAAGCTATATAATTTTTGGTTAAGGTTTATACATGGTATCTATAATCTGCTTTTCTGGGTAATTATATGTTATTTTTTTACCATTGAGAGAGAAATATTATTATTTGCTTATAAAATGTTATAAATCATAGAATTTTAAATAAAGATATGTGTCCTGAAATATATTTTAGTTAAATATAGTATATTTAAAAAGTTTTTCTTCTGTCTTCTTAAAACATATTAACCCTTTATACATGAATAAATGTTCTCAGAATGGGAAATTTTTTAATATGAACAACATCTTAGACAACTTTCTATTCATATGAATAAATTTTAAAGTACATAAGAAAGACATTAGAAAAATATAACAATAATAAGGCAGTAATATTTTGAAATTAATGCATAACATATATTACCTTTTATTCCAACTTGTATTAATGGCACTAGTTGGTTTTATTGCAGTAATAAGTTCTTCTTCAGATTTCTTAAGACCAGCAGCTTCATCTAAGTAAGTACTCTAAAATGCATTTTAAGCATTTTACTTATATGTATATAAATAAATTTGTATAAAATAAATAAAAACATATGCATCTTTTGTATTACAGTGGCCATAGTAATGAATTTAACACTAGTGATATTGACAAAAATCTTCTTGTTGATACTTTATTATTATAGGCATGAAATTATACATTTATTTATGAGAAACCATAGAAATAGATGAAACAATCAATAAAAGTGATATTTCAACCATGTATTTTACTTGGTAAAAATTATGTAATCACTGTAACCATAGCATAATCTTGTTCTCCATACTATCAATATATTAGTGAGGTAAAATAAAAACAAGTTAAGCATGAAAAATATTATGTAATGAAAAAATAAGTGGCAATTAAAAATTGTTTTTATTTCTTAATACAGCAAAGATGATGTAATAAACGTTACTTTTTATAAGTCTTTATATCACAAAAATATCTTCATGTTAACACTTAAAATAACCTCCAAATTATAACTCATTATAAGTTTTTTTTTTTAAATTAAAAATTTATCAAATTTTAATGGAGTAGACATTTAAAAATACGATCATATTAAAAATTTTGTTTATTCAAATATGAAGATTTTAAATCTTGAAATGGCAGTAATAAGTACACGTATTTTCATTATTAGAAAGATTAATGCTAAAATTAAATGACTTACAGCTATTTCTTGAATAACATCATTTGCTTGTGCTACAAGATCAAAATTTTCTTCTGGTGTCGAATCTCCAAACTTTCCACTAATGCCATGACTTTGAATAATAGTTGTCATGCTAAATGAGAAATGACAATATATCATAATAATGCAACAACAAACAAATAAAATTATTAATTTATTCTAAAAAAATCACCAGTAAATGTAACAAAAAAGAAAAGAAAAATACAATGATAAAAAATAAAATAAAACTAAGATTAATCTAATGTTTTAGACTAATTAACATTTTGATTTTTTAAAATTCATGTTCTAAATGAAATTAAACTAAAATTATAAAAAAAAAAATCTAATGTTAAAAAAAAACAAATTTTAAAAATAGTAGGTTTAAATGAAACTTAATTAATTCAAATAAATTTTATACTAATTATCACATATAATTTCCAAAAGAAAAGTTGGGAAAAAATTACTATTTATAATTATTAATGATAAGCAAATTTACAGAAATATTTTAAAAAAATAATATAACTAATAAAATTATTCTATAATCTAACAACATACAATGATAGAATTTCTTTTTTTTCATGATTCAAGACTTCTTGAAATCCAGGATATAAGTGACAAATATTAAAATCATTATCTGCAGTAGGAAGTTCATTTGAAGCTTTAGTAGCAAGCAATATTGAACGTAAAGCAGCCTAGAAAGTATAATAGGTCACATTAGAATACAAAATTATAAATAAAAAAAAAAATTATTTTTAATTTAATTAACAAAATCTTCAGTTTCATATTAAAAAAATTATCTTTTGACTGTTTTTTATCAAATAAAATTTTACAATATTAATGCCATTTCAAATATATTTAACAAATGATACACTTTCTGCTTACAATTTGAATTCAAAATTTTATGAAACCAAAATTTGCTAATCAAGAACATAAAAAAAAAAAAAAAAAAAAAAAAAAAAAAAATGTGATCAATAATTATTTCAAATTGGTAAGATAAATGTAGCTATTATCAAAATATTATTGATTATTATAATATATTAATCAACAATCAACATTATTTTTAACAAACCACAGTAAGAAAATGAAATGGATTAGAAGATACACGTTTTTAATCAATTTTTTACTGCCAAGTAGGAGTCCAACCACGACTCACATTTTCTACTGAAACGCAATCCTACAACAGACAAAGCAGAATTTTCAGAAAAAAACAAAAGCAATATTTTTAATGATTTCAAAAACACCGAAATGGACATTGAGAAGTCCCAAAAGGGACATTGATAAAAGGTATTCCTTTATTGAAACCATACCTGGCACCTTGAGTAAAGTCTGCACCCCTTATCGCTAAATAATAATAATAATAACTAATAGCCAGTAAAGCAGAAAGCAACCGCTGTGTTTTATAACATCACCCTCATCCCTAAAATATGATGTCAAAGTTTTAGAACATTTGAAAAGTAATAAAATAGAGAAAATCCCACATCTGATAATATCCTGAAAGTTTGAGAACCCTGCAACTGATCAAACCCTTTTCTGTCTTCAGAGTCTTGCCCAACATTGAGTTATCATACACAATAGCTGGCTAAAAACAAAAAGGTGGGCAAATTCCTAGAGCAGAAAGTGAAAGGTTATCATATTTAGTGACTTAAATGCCCAAATTAGCAAGTCGTACTGGAGAAAATCCAAAAAAATTCTGGGCAGACAACTTGTCTGTTGTGGCATGCATAATTTTTTTATTTGGAATAAAAGAAGTTCAGATTTTTTATTTATTTTATAAAAAAATAAATCAAATACAAAACTTAGTTGGTTTTTTTCTTTTTTTTTGCACAGTAAATATTTTATACATGGTTTTCATTAAATTCATTTTCTATTTTGTTCTAAATTTTTGTTTTGCAATTGATTTGAAATTTTAATTAGGTATATGTAATGAATTTAAAATATGTATATGTTCTATAAAAGATATGTAATTGTTTTATATTGGTTACCAAATTTCCATAATAATAAAATAAAATAAAAGTGCTTGTTTAGATGTTTTGAGTTTACTGTTTTACCAACTGTTATTTTAGTATGATCTTAGTTTACCTATGCATTAAATTGACATACCCTCAGGACAGTAGCATATAATTTGCATTAATATTGGTAAAACCACATGTGAATGTCTTCTTGTATTATCAATATTGAGGATCTATTTTGTTTACAAGAAACAAAATTTAAATTAGGTAGATAATGTTTAAATTAAATAGTTCATCCTCATTGAAAATTTACATTATTTTAACAGCTGTTGGGATTTAGTTTCATTTATAAAAAAGAAATGAATTTTTGTTTTAAAACTGAAAGAGTACAATCATCATATTTATTTAATTTTGTTTTTTTTCAACTTTTAAGTGTCTTTTTTCTGGGTGTTGTTAATAAGATATTTACATAAAACTCATTTTGTATATGTATTATATTAGAAATAGAAACACCAATTAGTTTTGCAATAATGCTGAACAATGCCGTACAACTATTTTGAATGTTTTTGAAAACTTTGTAAAGGTTTTCCTTTTAGGAAAATGAAATAGATATGTATTTGACATATTCAAAATCTAAAAGTCAATGAATTTAAAAAGATCCTAAATTCATAAGTAAAAAAAAAATCAAACGTTCTAAGAGGGACAAGAGGCATATAATAATAAACATTTAGAGATTAAAAGATATTCTTAAATGAGAAGGATGGTAAAAGGCTACGGCAATTTTTTTTCACAATCAAGCATTTAGGGTTACTATTCTAAAATGTAAAAGACAGCCATTTGTCTTTGGTCTAATGCCATAAATTTGAAAAGTATGAGAAAACAAAAGTTTAAAAATTAATTAATTAATAGCTCAATAATATTAATCATTTTGAATATATTGTTCAACTCGCTTTTTTGCAATAAATCTGAGTTGTGTGAAGAACTATATTTTTTTGCTTAAGGCATCATTCTTGCAGCATAAATAACAAAATCAAATTAATTGTCTCCAAGTATAGATCATCTAGAGAGAAAACTTTACATATGATTCGTTATTACCATAAGGAGATTCAGTATACTAGGTTTCATCAAAATCTAAGAACATCGATAACAAAATTTTTTGGGGGTTGAGGTGGAATAACCCTGATAATTATTTTAACATCAAGAACATGATACTAAATTGAAATCAAGTAAAAAAAAAGTTATATTAAATATTTTTTAAGTGTCAAAAATTGTAATTTAAAAATCACCTTTAATGAAATCCATCAAAAGTAAAAAAAGATAAACTCCATTGGACAGGTTTTATAACTTTTGGAACTGGCTAAATCTAATACATCCAACTATCAACTACACTAAAATCAGCAAATGCATAAACATTTAAATAAAAAAATTCATATGAAAGGAGTTGATTAAACAATATTTCTTATATTTGTAGTTTTCAGAAAAATACTTGGCCAGCATATATTGCAATAAAAGTTCTCTTGTTAAGTTTTATTTCTTCTACAGCTATTTAATAACCCACATTCCCTTTTACAAATGAAAAAAATTTAAGAATAACTTTTTCGTTCAATGAACGAATGAATAGTAAACATTTAGTAGTATCTAATAAGTTTTTGTTTTATAAATTAAGTAAATTCTGAAACTGATTAAAATATTTTGTAAAATATATATAGAAGTTTTTATGGGTAATATTTTTGTATGTGATGCCTTAATTTCAAATTTAGTATGTTCCAAAAAAAATAAAAATAATGTAATATTTTATTTCAATAACAACAACAACTGAAAGAGAGATTATTTCTAAGATAGTAATTTAGACAATTATACACTTTATCTAGCATGAAGATAATATTTCATTTTATCACTATGCAAAAAGATAAATAACGTATGTAAATATAGTATTTAATTTAAATATTGTACGCTTCATAGTTGTCACAAACTATGGATTAAATACCAATAAAAAAAAAAAAAATAAATGAAAGCATTTCAACCTGACTATATGAGTTAGCATCAGTATAACCCGGTATAAAGAAAGGATGGTCTGTCATTTCTTCAACATTGTCCTCCATTTTAAATAATAGAAGTCGTGATGTTTTTATAATTCGTAGAATTAATATTTATTAAGCAGGCACGTTGCAATCCATGAATTTTTTCACAGAGTTTTTAAAACGTAAATAAAACATACGTAAAAGATTAGTTGTATATATTTAGCACTATAGTACTTAATTTCACATTGAATTTTTTTTATCGCACTTGAGCAATGTTAAAAACTTAACTTGATCTTAGGAGTAAAATGAATTCGTTCACAACAATTTGAAAATAAGTCCTTATTATTTTTATATGGGACACTGAGCTAAGATATTCTTATGCTATGTAATTTATCAATTTTTTAATTAATTAGCTTTGACACGAACAATTTTCTAAATGATAAATGTATATATATATATATATTTCTTTTTCTCTATGAAAATATAGAAAATCCTTCGAATTTTGCCATCAAAAGAATTTTGAAATTTTTTGATGCATAAAATTAAAAATTTATAGATGCATAGCCGGGTATAAAACAAAGCATATATATATGTCATCATCATTATTGGGCCAAGGTCGTCTACCTACCGGTAGATTTCGAAACGAGAGATGTTTTTCCTTTTTATGGGGTAGGGTTGTCAGCTCTACACCCAACGCTCAACAGTCATAAAGACCAGGACCTACGGTTTAAAGTGGATTCCGAACCAATACAAAATCCATGGCACCGCCGGGACTCGAATACGAAACTTGTGGTACCGTGCGCCAGATATATATATATATATATATATATATATATATATATATATATATATATATATATATATATATATATATATATATATATATATATATATGGCGGATACCGCTTTAAACATCAATTTTTATGGAATGCAGTTGTTCCTGCTGAAGATCATTTTTAATCTTAACCGAGATGTTTAAACAGATCGACAGATCAATTTCCAACATGACAAATGATTTTTTGTTATAGTTCTAGAGGTTCCTGATGACAAGATTCCTAAAGTGCTAAAAATAACGTTTCATCCGAAGTAACTACATTAAAATAAATTAATTACCTGGGCATTACCAAACAAAGTAAATTACTCATATCCATCGACCCTTTTGACACTGTCTGTGAATTAGCAAATATGAAGGCTCTTATGGGTATTCCAATATCATCATCTCTTTATCTAGAAAAATCTGAACTCGATTTCTACTGCGCAACAACCTCAACGATATATAACTGACAGACCTCTTGAAAGAAAGAAAAAATAGTTTTCTTAGTAACAGAACTCCAACGATTATCAAAAAACGAACTATTTTATTCACATTGGTTATACTACCTGTTTTGAAATGAGTTTTAGCAGACTCCAGTGCTAAAAGTGCCACCAAATTAAGCCTGTACAAAAAAAAAAAAAAAAAAAAAACAACATTGTGTTTTGAAAAACCCTATCAATGTCGATAATATTTCTCCTTTGAATATCTCACTAATAATTGCAAAATTCCGGTTGAATGTGAAATTTGCAGTGTAAAACATTCTACAGATTCATGCACTGTTCAAGTTCCTGAATGCATTAATTGCAGTTAGGAGCATAGGGCCACTGACAACAAATGCACTAAACGTAAAAAAAAAGGAAAAAAAAAAAAAAAAAAATTCAATTAAAAATATTCAATTGCCTTCCTTTTATTAAAGCTCAGAAACTTTATCGTATTCCTAAGGAGGATACTTTTTCATCGAAACTTCTAGTTGGTACGTCTTTTTCTTCTACTTATATTAGAAAAGACAAATTAACTCGATGCTTCAGCTTTTTTTTAAAGACTCGATTAAAGCTCTAATAGAGAATATAAGCGTCTCCCTTTTTCCATTCTCAGTCAAGCAAATAAGGAAACTGTTTATTTCTATCGTTATACCTCCTATAACTGCATTTAAAGATAAAAAAAAAATATATATTACAAGCAAAATACTGGGCTTCAATTTATTACAAAATTTCGAAAGTGGCAAACTTAGCATATCCTGGTACTCAACCTCCAGTTCTCTCTACTTATCATACTTCATAACAATCAGCCCATAGTACTAAATACGTGACTTCTCTGTTTTTTTATTTATTAAATTTTTTTTCAAATTTTCTAAGTTTTTATTTTCATGTTCTATCTCACATTTAAACTTTTACAATGGAACGTTGACAGTATTGGAGCCAAAAGATTCCTATACTGTTATTTTCTTCAGTTTAAGTTTCAGCAATACAAGAAACATTCCTTAATTTACAAGATCAGTTTCATTTCCTCTTTAAAATAGTTAATAAACTCATGTTTGTGAAAAATGCAACACCATGAAGGACTAACGAGAGTGAGCTGAAATTTTCAAGAAATGCAAATTAGCGCATGATATGCAAATGATTAGAATTTCAAATCCGTAGCGCATGCGTATGCTGAGCAGCGCCCTCTGAACGGCGGATGGATCCGAATAAATAGACGGCTGTAGCGAGGCGTGTATGGTTGTCGGTGGTTATCTGCTAGTGGTAAACGTTAGCTCAATCGTTACTTATGCCTCTTCGACGAAAGAGAGCGAGATTTGAACAACTTACAGAGTTTGAACGTGGGAGAATCATCGGTCTTCGTGAAGCTGGATTGTCTCATCGTGCAGTAGCCGCTTGTGTGCAGCGTAACAGGAGCACAGTGATGCGTCTTTGGAAGCAGTGGACGGACGAGTGTCGGACAACTCGGAAATCTGGGAGTGGACCCCGAAATGTGACGTCAGCTCGCGATGATAGACCCTGGTCCGCATGGCGCTGACGGACCGTACAGCTTCCTCTAGACAATTGGCAGCACGGTGGTCAATAGCTACAGGTGTTTAATTGTGTGCTTCATCAATTCGTAGACGTCTGCTGCAGCATGGACTGCGCGCAAGGACTCCTTTATACAGGATCCCTCTCACGCTAAACCATCGCCGCCTGCGGCTACAATGGGCCGCTCAGCATAGAGACTGGCGTGCTGATTTTCATCATGTCGCGTTTTCTGACGAATCCCGCTTTAATTTGTGGTACCATGATGGCCGCATTCGTGTCAGACGCTATGCTGATGAACGCCACCTTCCGGAGTGCATTATCGAACTCCACAGTGGATGAACACCCGGACTTATGGTCTGGGGTGCCATAGCATATCATGGGCGATATCAATTGCTAAGAATTGTGGGCGATCTGAACAGCAACCGGTACATCAGTGAAGTTCTATAGCCCCAAGCTGTTCCTTTCCTTTAAAGCTTGCCAGGCGCTGTATTTCAACAGGATAATGCTGCCCACCCTTATATCGCTAGGACTGTTCAATCCTTCTTTGCAACGCGGCAGGTACAGCTTCTTCCTTGGCCTGCGTATTCCCCGGATATGTCGCCGATTGCATATGTATGGGATTTCGTTGGTCGGCGTCTCGCTCGTGATCCTCGTCCTGTTGCTTCTGCAGACGAACTTTGGGTGCGCATACAAACAATATGGAATGCTCTTCCTCAGGCAGACATTCAAAATTTGTTTGACTCCATGCCACGTCGTGTAGCAGTACTTATTGCGGCGCGTGGTGGCTACACAAAATACTGATTCCGATCTCTTGTTATTGTTTTTGCTTTGAACATTTAATCATTTATTTGTACCACTACCACTCAACTGTCTAATAAATTTCATTCAATTATGACGATTACTTTATGGTGTTGCAATTTTCCCAAACATGAGTTTAGAATCGATTGACCTGATAACACACGAAGAGGATAATAGCTGTTAATACGATAGTTGATATAAGTACGATATAAGCTGTTAATAGTTGTTATTATTCCTTGCTGTGTGTTAATCTAATTCTGAAACAAAACCCTCTGAACTTCTCCCCAAACTTTTTACTCTGAAACCAAAGTATAATCCTCGATTTCTGAAAAGGAAATATAGGCCATCACAATTCTTCTTCCGCCTGAAACTTTTACTATAGTCTTATATGTATTTATTTTTCTAAATGTCAATTCACCGTCGATTTGGCTGAATGAAATTTATCATCAATTTTTTCCACTTATAACATTCTTGGCGATTTCAATTCTCGCCATCCAAATTTAAGTTGAACTTCTTCAAATAAGAGTTCAGACACTTAGATTATTTGGATTCTCCATAAAATTTAGACATTCTAAACACTACTTCGTCAACTCACATTATTCCATCTTCTTCATCTCTTCTTGGTGTTTCCGTTGCCAGTGCTGATATTTACCAGCATTAATTTTTTCATTCATACAGACCCCTTTGACAGTGATCATTTACCTATTCAATTGTCCTTTCATTTCAATCATAATTAAAAAACTTGCAGACATACTATTATGTGGCCAATGTTCTTCTATTCCTTCAGGAGCGACATAATGTCACGCACATATTCGGATCCTATTCCAACATAAAGTCTTTCCTTTACTACATTTTGAAAAATAATAATAAACACTATAATATTTCTCTCAGCCAATGATTCTTTGATTGAATACGCAGTGCAATAAACTTTTAAACAGAAAAGACGGCTTTTGTATCAAGCACGCACTCAGCTTTCTCTCGAATTTTGTATAGCATATAAGAACATTTCTTCCAGACTTTACAGTTGGATTTTACAACTTAAAAGTATTGGCATTCAATTTGTGCTTCTAATGGCTATAACGGCAAAATTTATAAGATCACCAGAACTGTTTACAACAAAAATAATAACTCTTCAGCAACAGATTCTTTATGAAACACTAATTTGGTCATCAAAGATTCAAAGAGCAAATCTTTTGGAAATCATTTCAAAAAGCCCTCTGATCAGTAGTTTATTTATTAACAGAAACGTTAGACTGGATGGCATTGAATGACTGCAACTGTTTCCCCTTGTAATCAAAGTCAAGCAGCTGTTGCCTGCCCGTGCTACTTTATCTGAATAAGAAGCTATTGATCCATGGCATTTTTTTTTGTTGTTGTTTCGAGTTCATAATAATCCGTTTTAAATCTTATCAAGCTCACCGTAACCTCGAAATCTCTAGCTTATGGTTATTCTGTTGCTCTTCAGGACGACTCTGAACCTCTTCTTTCTCACTTCAACTTTTTTTTTTTTTATTTTTCGTTCAGCACTTTCCCTGGTTTTTTTCCATTAACTTCCTTTCGAATCCTCGATTGCTAATCTTATCCATCTATATCTTCTTATCTTCTTCCGAGTTTGTCTCTTTCTCTCACTATTGTGATCGTGCTCATTTCTGTACTTTAAGTTCTTACTTTAAAATTCTAATTTACTCTTCATTGGCCAGAACTAGCATTTACAGATCACTCTAACACTGTAATTGGTTTTTGGGCTGTTTGTCTCCTAATACAGACCACTTGGTGAGAGGTGCTTTTGGGAGGTCAAGGATTAATTTTCCTGCTCAAGTGACATCTGGATAATTTATCCTTAGCGCTCCCTACCATACAAGCAATTGAATTCCTTTCCAACAAATCCAGCCATGGCAACAAATATCTTCCAATGCCACCAGCGGTCAACACATCAAAATCTCTGAGATCATCTTTTGGTAATCATCCTCTCCAGCTGTAATGTAATCTACAATCTCACCACTTGCACTATGCTGTTTCGAAAAGACACCTAATTAAAAAAGATCAAAGGAGGCAGCAACACGTAACTATTTTCGGTAAAAAGCAAATTTTTGCAACTGTGGCCAGGAGACTTGTTTTCACCAGAAACACTGATCAAAACCGCCTCGCATTCCGAATGAGGCGAGAGGTTTTCACATACAACCATTAAAATATATATGCATTAAATATTTATAACACACATACAAAATTTATCAAAATTGCTAGTAATGTTACAAAATGCTTTTAAAATGTTTTTAAATACATGACGACACGACAATTTTGCACAAAAACATACCCAGAAAATGCTAAACTACATAGATTAGGTCTCACCATAACTCCTTTGTGTCCATTCTGCAAAACACTGAAAAATTGTGGAACATATTACAACGTATGAGAAGTAAAAAAATAAACTATAAAATTCTTTTGTATATAAATTCTATTTTTTTCTTGGAAATTTATATGTCTGAGGATAAGTATTATAATACTTTGGTAATACAGAATTTTCTAAAAAAGTCTCAGTAATCTCATAAATAAAAGAGAAATCACAACTTTCTTTTCAGTTTTTTTTTTCGAATTTGTCTTTTTTTCCACTTTTCCAATGTTATTATCTATTTTCATCTATTCATCTCTTCTTTTTTTATGTATTCTTCTTATTTATTTATCGTTGTTTTTTTGGTCACCTAAAATATCACAAAATAATTCATTTCTTTCAAAATCGTATTTGAGACTCAACATGAAGTCTTTCAAATTTGAAAGACTATCATAGATTCATGAATTTTGGATTTTATTTACTTTTTTTCGAACATCATAACAGTATCTGTGTATTTTACTAACATTTGGATATATTGAAATACAACAGCTTTCGCAAGCATAAATCTAAAAATTCCAATTCAAGTCAAGATAAAACATAGATGAAAATATAAAAGTTTGTTTTTTAAATTTACATTTTTAAATATTAGATGTATGATATTCTTATCTAGTAACTATATGTAAATTAGTTTTGTAAAATATTTTAATCTAAAACAAAAAATGGCATTGATTTTTCCAAATTATATACATGAAATGGTTTCTTTTCTTTTATATTTAAAGCTGCATTTTTACACAATTTGCATTTTTTACTAAAATATTAACTTTATATTCTAAGATTCAGTTACGACTAATTGCATTTTCAGCACTTTTTTCGTACAGTACGTACTTTACGTACACTTTTTACAGAAATTATAATCAAATATTATATTTTACATAACAAATATTATATTTTTATGTAACATAAATTGTTTAATATATAAAGAAACTGCCTATGAAAACAAAAATTCCTGTCGTGTTAAATTTGTAAAATAAATAATAAAAAAAAAAAAAAAATCAAATGTATGAATGTGTATGAGAATCACTATATACATATCTTATTGAATTATATACTTAAAAATTTTGACATATATTTATCATTTATTTATAATGTTTTGGAAAAAATATTTCAAATTAAAGTCATTTTTATAATGAACATTTTTGTAGGTATTACATGAGGAAATATTTTCTTCATAAAGATATATTATTATTTTTAAAAAAAGAAAACTATATTCATCATCTTATATCGTATTATTTTAAAAAAATATAATTGTTATTTGAATATTCATATAAAGCAGGGTTCCCCACATGTTACTACTTTCCAGCATTATCAGGTATCAATTTTTCTTTAAATTCTCATGTTATGTAAATTGTTTTTGGACTTTTAGATTTGAATAAAAGATTAAAATATCTAAGTATTAAAAAAAAACAACAACATTTCAATTAAAGTTTGTTTTAAGTTTATCAAGTTATTAAGTCATGGTGGTAATTTATTACCAGCTAGAAGATAAAAACTTTTGTCTGTAAAACGTTAGTTAGGAATGCAAATTAACTATCTACGTTATTATTATTATTTATATATTTATTTCTCATCTTTACAAAAAAAAAATTTCAAATCTTTTGGCACTTAAGATAATCATCGTTGGTAAATGTTTGTAGAAAGAATTCATTTCGTTATTATCAGATTGTCAAAATCAAGTTAATTTTAAGTTTTGAATTGTGTACTGTATATGGAAAAAAATTATAGAAAACGAGCAAGTCAGCATAATATTTACTTAAAGGTGGAATAGACATCAAAATTGAGGCTTATTTGTTATAGATTAAATGATACTGATGATGAGTTTCTTTACATTTTCCACTGTTTTTCTAAAAGAAAAATAGGTAACTCAGATTTCTACATAAATAGTTTTTTTTATAGCAGTCAATAAATTTTAACTAAATAGTATAATATGTTGGCGAGATACTGCAGCAGAACTTATTTGTGTATTTATTATCTATTTCAATAATTTCATTAATCCATAATTTCAATAATTTCATTAATTCATTAATCCATTATCCATATATAAATATTTTGTTATTAAGTCAAATTCAATAAAGCTACATAAATTTGGACTTTAAAAAAAGTATTATTTTCAAATAGTTAAAAATTTATGTATAAAGGATTTAATGATATAATATTTATATTTAGAATTGAATAACTGTTGTAATTATCATTAGATTTACACATAAATGGTATCGTTGAAAATGACTCGAAGAGAATTAGCTTGTGGTGCAATTCAATTGATTAACAAAATTAATTGACATGGTTAATTAACTGCTAACTTGAAATTTTTCCTTACGGAGACCGGGATATTTAAGGCAATAAGCTTAGCTAGTGAGAAATTGAACATCCACCAATTTTTGTGGCAAAATTCCCATAACTTTTAAAATTATAGAATATTACCTGTATCAAATTGCAATCCTTTCACTGAATAACTGAATAATATGCTACCGTCTTCTTGTTATGTTTACTAATAAAAAACAAGAAATATTTGTTTGATTTCATTGAAAAACTTTTTATAAACAGTAAATAGTTTATTTTAAAAATAATAATTATATCTTTATTATTTTATCGCAATTATAGCGAGTCAATAAAATTTAAATGTTACCTCCTTTGAGCGATAAATGATTAAAATGTTTTTCAGACCCCCTATAAATTTGCGTCATTTTTTTTTTTGTAGGAGTCTTAAATTTTCTAAGCCACTGACATCAAATAGATAAATATGAATATTATTATTTGTCTTTTAACTTCACCACATTAACAAATGAGCTTTAACTCAAAGCAACTCTGTTAAGTGCTGGTTTCTTAAAATTATGTTCTCCAACCAATAGGAGTTGTCAGTTGCAAAAAAGATGGAATTTTCTCTTTTAGCACTGGTTTTTTTATTACTAATCGATGTAAGTAAAAGGACTATTTTGCATCATTGCGGTTTAATAAAAAACTGTTTTAAATAAAAAATTAGGAGAACTTTGACCAAACAATTTATTTAAACCTTTTAGAAAGAAATTAAGCGAAACATTATTTATTTAGATATTTATATTCTTGTAATGCTATAATACTGAATTAAAAATAATTTAAATACGAAATTATAAAATGGAATCATTAAAAGGCTGTTATATCGGGTTAAAATGAAAGAATTTGAAAGTAACGAAATAATATTTCAAATTATCGTTTCATTAAGTAAAAATTTAATTTATAATTTGGAAAGTCAATTTTTGAACCCATTAATCTCTAAAACCTCTAATCAGATATCTATACAAAAAAAAAAAAAAAATGTATTATATACCAATTTCATTGTGCTGAGTTAACTGCATTAAAAATCTCGGGTTCGGCAATGGAAAATATTTGAGTTAGCGGCTAATTAACCATGCTAATTAATTTTATTAAGCAACTACTTTGCACTATAAGTTAGCTTCCTTTGAGCCATTTCAATGATATCACTTATGTAAATATATAATGATAATTGTAAAGATTATAAAAAGTGTCCTTTTTTGGCCGATTGTATATCGATCGTTTTCGTGTCCTTCATAATTTGTATATCACGATCGTCTTACCAATGAATGACGAAGGGAGAATATTGCTTTTGCAGAAGAACTTTAAACCACATTTGAGATGGATTTATTTCATTACTTACAATGTAAAGCAAACAGATTTTGCTACTCAAACAATAAGTTTACCATGTGCATGCCCTTCAACAAACTTGTTTACGTGGGACAAAAGTTATGTAAACTAAGACTTCATTGTCTTTATTGGTACCCGTAAAAAAAAAAGCGACAGAATGCTTTATGCAACTGAGTGGCAGATAAAAGATCGAGACTGCAGAGCAATGAACTCATCATTTGAACGATGAGTTCATTGCTGCCTTTAATGCCCTTTCCACTCTGGCAGTGAAAGTTACCACTTGGCCATGAATTAGCCAAGAAGAAAGTTTCAATTCTGGAAAATTTTAATTTAATTCAAATCGATACCTACAGTTTTAATATAGGACAAATCAAACCATAATTTTTCAAAATATTATTCAAATATTAAGTAAGAAATCTTTCATTTGTCCTATTGCTTAACTCTTAATTAGCAATAGGGAAAATTAATGCTTAATGCTTGTTAATGGATGGTAATGGCAGTTTGTTTCACGTTGTTGTAACGAAAAAATCCCCGTCTGATAAATAACCACATCCATTCAGAAAGAAAGATATGGCAATGGACGCACTAGTGGGAGCATCTATGCAGAGTGATGAACTTATTATTTAAATGACAAATAACAGCGATAAACTCATTATTTTAGTGACAAGGACACTTTACTTTAATCCGAAGGTAAAGAATTACTTCCTTTTGATACTGTTAGGGGGTAACTGCTTCACTTTTACGTTCACATGGGGAGGGGGATATCACAGAAAAATTTTCATTAGGAAGCCTGACTGTTGATGCGATATATATAATGTCTGAATCCTTACCGAATCTCTTCAAAAATAAAATTAGATTCTCCATCGAAAATTAAGAGATTCGATGAGGATGATAGCAACTTATTCTGACAGAGGATTCAAAGCTAAGCTGCCTTTCCACGCTGGCAGTGAACGTTGCCACTGGGCCATGAATTAGTCAACAAGAAAGTTTCAATTCCGGAAAATTTTAATTTAATTCAAACCAATACCTGCAGTTTTAATATAGGACAAATCGAACCATAATTTTTCAAAAATATTATTCAAATATTCAGTAAGAAATTTTTCATTTGTCTTATCGCTAATGCTTAATTATTAATAGGGCAAATTAATGCTTAATGCTTATCCTATTGTTTAATTGCAATATGCTTATTTATATAAATGTTTTAATAAACTAATTTATAGAACTTTGAAATAAAGAATGATTTATTATGATACATATGCAATACGTATTTTCCAACTGAAAGACTTCACAATAAGTTCATTTTAATTAAATTATTTGTTCATACTTCCTATGGAAGCCTACATCTAACATAACAGAATCCATTTTACGCACTGCACCAATGACATTTACCATTAATATGTGTAAAGAAGGATTTATCATAAAAAATAATGTCATTTCTTTTAATTTACTCTGAAATGTACATATCATGTTTGCTGACATTTATCAAAATGTTCCTATTTAATTATTACACTCTTTTTTTTGTAGTCGATTCTTTATTTCAGAAATATGCTGAAAAGTACACACATAGAAAATTAAATAACCCAAAATTTATGTTGAATAAATTTTCTGAGTCACATATGGCCGAGAGTGAGAAGAAAAGTAGTATAAGTTTTTAATACAAGTCTTCAAGCTGTGATTTAAAATTAACACTTTAAATTTATTCTCTTAAATCTGCTCTTAAGAAATAGATTTACGCTTTTAGAAAGTGATTGAAACAAAAAAAGAAAAAGATAATTTGAAGGGAATAGTTTTAATATTTATGTTCTTCTTTATAGGTATGAAAATATTTATAAAAACAACAACAACAACCAATGATTCTATTTGAATAAAAAAATATCCCTGAAAAGAAAGGAAGAAACATTTCCTGGGGAAGAAGATAAGTTAGAAAAGTTTTTTTCTAGAATTACTAATAAATCTAGAATAATTTTGTAACATAGAAATAGAGAAAAAAAAATCTTTTATTTAAGCAAAGAAATCAGTTCCAAATTATGTAGTGGAGAACATGAAACTTGAGCAAAGAACAACTTTCTTTTGACTCGTGGTGCAGGAGATTTGAATACACTGACAACGTCCACTGACGTTGTTGTCACACCTTCCCAAAACGAAACCCTATTGCAGTTGTATTCAATTTTTTTTGAACTTGCTTGCCATCAAAAAATATATTTTTTTTTATAATCATATGCCGCATTTCATATAATATGAAAAAAAAAAAAAAAATGCACCATAATTTTTTTTTTTCCCATAAGCCAAGGCTTCTATGCAACTAAAATATTAAAAATATTAGGCATAATTGAGATTTTTGTTTTTTGGGATGCTTGACACCAAATATTTTATATGAAGTTCATTATTTTGTAGCTTTTAAAAGGATTTAAAGATTTACTTTCTTATGCTACTCTACATATCCTGCCTGATTTAATTAAATTCATTAAAAGAACAATGACTCGTGAAATAAATTGATGAAAAAATTGTTAAAAATAGCAACTGCTATTTTTATATAAGACATAAAAGTTTCCTGAAAGGATTTTTCAAGTTATTTAGCTCTTCTTTTCGGCATACATTTCTCGATTGTTAAAGTCAACAGATCTCAATCAATTTCTTCCAAAATAATCTGAAATCTATAAATTTTTGTTTTTGCAATTGGAATTGGACTGACAATCCCCAAATTAAACTTTAAAATTTCTGGGTAAAATCGCAGAATAGGAGCGGGGCAGCTGGAATTTTTTCGTCAGAAACTCTATTCGCTAAAGAGAGCCAAGAAAAGGATTGCGATTATAAGTGAAGTGAATTGCAAATGCGAGAAATTCGGGTTGCCGCATTTGACGACTTATCACCCAGTTGGTGTCATAAAAATTCGCATAATCCCAACGGCCCATATTTTTGCGATTTGGCCAAATCCCCTATATCAATATTATGAATGCAAATGTTAGGAAATTTAAGTATCTATTAAGTATATGTTAAGTCTAGATATGTAGTAAACTTTGTACTTTCTTAAAATTTTTTGAAACTGCATAAACCTTGTCAGTTGTTCAATTATTATTGCTGAGCCATGGAGCCTGGCGGCCAAGTAGCTAGTGTTCTGGTGATCGGTACCACATGCTATGGGTTCGAGTCCCGGCAGTAACATAACATCCATATGTTTGTAATGGTTCGGAATCCACTTTAAACCGTAGGTGCCGGTCTAATAGGATAGTAGAGTGTTGTGTGGTTAGTGTGACTTTCGTCCGTAGTATATCTTGAAGCTGCACGTGCCTTCTGGGTAGTACTAAATGAGTAACAGTAGTGCAGCCCTTGCTTATGGCAGAAAGACAATTGACTTTGTATTGCCAGCTGCATTAGAAAAAAAAAATGTTTCTTGTTTCTGAGCCATTTTCAAATTGTTTAGTTACTTTGCTGCATTCCGGCTTTTTCGTGAATTCTTAGAGCCCCTCTGTATTTGTATTTGTATATATATATATATAAATGCATTTACAGTTTATTATATCATGTTTAAATATTTGTAACTTGCTTTTAACTGCTTTGAGGGTGCCAAACATAACATAAATTATTTTGCCACGTACTTGTCACCTTATATTTAGCTAATTAAATGAAATTAAAAATCAGTAAACGTTAATATTAATATCCATCAAACATCTGTGATTTTATTTTTTTGAAACTAAACGAAAAGATGCAGATTTTTGAAGCTTACAAATGGCTTAAATACAGCCCGTTTCATGCATAATCCATTAATCCGATATACACATTAAACAAGACAAATGTGATTTACAGTTGGTTAACTTTGTACGATAATTGAAAATTTTGTATTTGTTGAATCCATGCTCAGTAATATAACTAACTTTTCTTAGTAAACAAGTTTCATCACATCTTCAAAAAATTTAAGACCATTTTAGGGGTAATAGAAGCCAACAAACTTGCTTATCACGTTTTGCCAGTGGACACTTAAGGAGTCTCATCTAATCAACAAGGGCAGAAGAATTTTGGGACTTGCACCAAGTGTGATTGCTCAGGCATATTTAAACTTTATTAAAACTCAGGAATTTCATATTTTAAACTGTCTTGATTTTACATTGGGTGAGGCTTTTTCTGAACTTCTTCTATTCTTGTTTTTAGAGGGTGATGGATTTACGGATTTGGTCTAATATCAAGACCATATCGATGATAAGAAACAACAACAAGACCATCTTTTTGCATACAACATGGCAAAATACTCTCACATTTTAGTGTGTTATGCAATGAAAATCGGAAACTTGAAAATTTTGATAATAGAGAATTTTGAATAAATTGATAAATCCTGTTTCCTTGCTAATCATATTCGATGTTAACATCTGCTGCTACAGATAAAAGTTTCGATAGATCTATTTCTGCTTACGGAAAAACCTCTATAACCCCCGTTACAAAAAATCAGTACTTCCTTTTAATATCTGTTGCCGAAGGTTCTTTCCATGTTTGGTATTTACGTAGGTTACTTCAAAGGTAATAGCAGCAGTTTTGGAGTTACTAAGAATAAACTTAATTAAAGCAATTGACCATATATATTGGTGCATAGAAGTCTTTTTCAGGCTGTATAATCTCAGCAGCAATATAAATTATTCTTCACTATATAAAGTTGCAACCAAATATTTTTTGCCCAAGCCATTCTATTTTTGAAATTCTTGTTAAAAAGCACTGCAAAATATCATCTGCAAAAGCAAACAACCATATATTCTTTTTTAAACATTCCACTCCAAAACACTTTTTAAAAACAATTTTTAAACATCCCGATTAATTAGGTATTACAGGGGCTAGATTATATATTTTCAATGAAAGTAGCATTTACATCTTTGCACGCTAATGTTAGGATATTTAAAAGAAATCTTGGCATGCCTTTATTAAGGGGTACAACCTTTGTTATGCCTTTGTCTGTTGGTGAGGAATACAAATTAGAAATTACAATTAAAATTTCAAATCCTTCATTGACCACATGAAGGATTTGAAAATCCTTCATTAACTTCATTAAAGAGTTCCGCGATTGAAGGATAACTAACTGTAATTGAAAATATTATTTGGAATCTTTTGATCCATCTTCCTTATATTTTGAACATCCAACAGGCAATATTAAAAAATAATATATGCGATTATGAAATGTAACGATTACTTGTTAAAAAATAAAATTAAAGAAAACATCAGGATAATGGATAATTTAAAAAGGAAAAAAATATAAATGTTGTTGTTGTTGTTGTCGTATTCCTGAAGGGTACAAGAAAATCAAATATCTTGGTGCTCCCGAATAATATTGGTTATGTTGATTGCCAACTCGGAGTATAAATCCTCTTCCGAGGAATGGTCCAGCGGCTGCATAAGCTGGGCCATCAAAGACATGATGAGAATTGCTTGTCATCAGGACAAAATATAAATTATTAAATAATATTAATTGTAAAATTTTGTAAGGAAATATAATCTAATTAAGTTCTACGAATGCTGATGTTGTTCTTGAATAACTAGCATTTTGATCTTATCCATTTGTTACTATAATCACAGGGTGTAGCAGAAGCAGAGAGTTAGCAAAAAGTGCAGCTAGGGGGCACTGTACACTGCACGCACATTTTTGCTACATTTTGCTTGAAACAAATAGCCTCAGGTAGCAACTTGGGAGAAAAGTTCACATCTATATTTTTCTCAGTGGTAACGTGCGCCGCTGGGGTGCATTAGAGCTGAGGTTCAATCAGTTGGCGGCATTGTTGTAGACACTGTCTCAAAAACGTGGAGACTCGATTGTGTTTGCGATCTTCATCAACTTGCCTCGTTAATCACCTGGTGGAATTTTTCCCGGTTTTCTTCCCTACAATACACAAATGAGGGGTAGTTCCTCTAAAATTCCTCCCGAAAGCACTGTCCTCCTTCTTCAAGGACTCGGAGCCTTCTATTTATGGGTGCTAAATCACAACAGCTCCCTTTCCCTGCATTCATGAGTAGACTAATCATGGAGAATTCATCACGCTCTACTGGACACTGAGGATTAGTCACAATAACAGTAACTTTCCGACCTGTGGATTTATAATGCACTTCCTCGGCATTGATTATTTGGTTTGGTTTATCGCTCTACGCTCATCTTGTGCATATGAAAGCTAAACAGAGAGGGACCTACAGTTTAAAGTGGATTCCGAACCACTAACAAACATCCATACCACCGCCAGGATTCGAGCCTGAAGCCCGTGGTCGGCTTTGATGAGAGGTTGTGACTCAGATTCGGATTTCGAACTCGGTTACTTCAATAAGAAAGCTCACCATTCTGCCCACCAGGTCGGGTTTAGCCCTTATTAATGCGATTTTCTTCTCTATCTTCAAGCATATAAAGGAATAGAACCTGAATAATATATAGGCGCAAAACTGTTCTTAAATATATTTTTTTATTTCGAAACTTAACCAACGAATTCAGTAAGACACAAGATTAAAGGCTTCATAAAATTCTCATAAACTTAGAATGGGAGAACTTAAATAGAAACTCTGTTTCTGAAGGAAAACAAAAAAAAACAAAAACAAGAAAAAAGTTAAAATCTTCTTAGAGACTTCAAAAAAGTTAAGTGAAGATTAAGTATTATCCACTTCAAATGAACTGCTTCAAGAAAAAAAAAAAGAAAAACAAACAAAAGCGTTGGAATTTTTTTTCCCTACAAAAAGTACAGAAAACAGGGGAAAAAAAATTACAAGAACAAAAAAGAAAAATCTAAATCCATGTTGTTTTTTCCGCCAAAACAAAACTTTTGCTTCTGACACACACACACACAACAAAGAGCAAAATCCCTGGAAGCTTTCTTCTTCAAATCTGAGCTGCAACACCTGGCACCTTTTCCACCGATAATAGTCTCGAAAATCCCGACTTAACACTCTCTACTGAAAAATATAGCACCGCATCTGAAGATACATTTGTTCTCTGAAGTTAATGCTTCTCCAAGCCACGGCCTTCTACCTTGCCAGTGGAATAAAAAATAAATGTTCACACGATTTACTCATTTTTCGCTCGCCGTTCCATACCGACATCCGTTTTGAAAAATACTTCTTCTTAAACACGCTATTCCATAATAAAGTCGATAGGAAAATTTTTAGGGAAAAGTGGATTTCTAATACAACGTAACGAACTCGTTTTTTTCTTGTCGAACAAATGAAATTTTTAAAGAAAAGAACATTTGTTTTACAAATAGAAATTAATGAAAGTTCATCATTTTCGAACTTTTTTTTTTATATGTGAGTTAGATTAATGTGTTGTTATCAGGAGATATCGCGAAAAATTCCGATGTCGAACTGAGTTCTTATTCTTCTCAAAAAATATGCCCAAATTTAACAAGTGAGGTGAAATAAACAACTATTCCATAATAAAGTCGATAGGGAAAATTTTTAGGGAAAAGTGGATTTCTAATATAATGAACGTCGAAGTCTTCAAAATAGTTTGATTTTCTTGTCGAACAAATGAAATTTTTAATGAAAAGAACATTTATTTTATAAATAGAAATTAATGAAAGCTAATCATTTTCGAATTTTTTTATATGTGTGCGTTAGATTAATGTGTTATTTTCAGAAGATATAGCGAAAGATTCCGATGTCGAACTGAGTTTTTATTCTTCTCAAAAATTACACCAAATTTAAGATGTTAGGCTAAATAACTTGCTAATTAAAATGCTTTTCAAATGTAATAAAAACTATAAATCTCGTTTGAACATTTAAAATGGTAAAATTATTGATATCAGATAAATTTTGATGCTAAAATAATGTTAAAGTTTATCACTTACGTAAAACAAGTAATATAAAATTTTTTTTTTTTAAAAGTCAATTCCTAATTTTTTTCACTATATTGCAGAAAAATTCTTTTACAAATAAAAGAAATTTTTTTCTTACATCTGGCGCCATCTATTATTGAATATATATGCAACTTAAATAAAAAAAACACCTAAAATTAATTAATTAAATTTAATTAATGAATTCAGATTTGAAAAACTGTATTAACATCAGGTGTCATCACTACAAATTTCAAATACTGTATTTGAAATTGAGTGGATGAATAAAAAGTATTTTATTAACGATTGAAAATTTGAAAAAGATATATATAGGGGAGAGTGTGAACTAATAGTAGGAATTTAATAATAAAATTTGAAATGCTTGAAATTCCTTTGCCAGTGGAATAAAATAAATGTTCACACGATTTACACATTTTTCGCTCCCCGTTCCGTACCGACATCCATTTTGAAAAAAATACTTCTTCTTAAACACGCTATTCCATAATAAAGTCGATAGGGAAAATTTTTAGGGAAAAGTGGATTTCTAATACAACGTAACGAACTTCGAAATCGTTTGGTTTTTCTTGCCGAACAAATGAAATTTTTAATGAAAAGAACATTTGTTTTATAAATAGAAATTAATGAAAGCTCATCATTTTCGAACTTTTTTTTTAATATGTGTGCGCTAGATTAATGTGTTATTTTCAGAAGATATAGTGAAAGATTCCGATGGTGAACTGAGTTTTTAATCTTCTCAAAAAATACACAAAACTTAATATGTGAAACCAAATGAGTTGGTGATTAAAATGCTTCTCAAATTAAATTATCGTAAACTATAAATTTCGTTTTGAGCATTTAAAATGGTAAAATTAATTGCTATGAAATAAATTTTAATGCTAGAATGATGTTAAATTTTCTCACTTAAGTATTAAAAAATAAAATAGATCTAATGGGGAATTTGGTAGAATGTACGACATATATTTTTGTTTTTTAATGCACCTATGCATCTCATCCCTAACACTATTCTGATTTGATCAACGCCTATCTAACAAAGGCGCCTGATGCCCGAGTGACTGTCACTCGGTGCCACAGGCATGGGTGTTTGTAGTGGTTCGGAATCCACTTTAAACTGTAGGTCCTGGTCGAATATGACTGTGGAATCAACCCTATTCAGTAAAAAGAAAAACATCCTCTATCTCGAAAATCTATCAGTAGGCCGACGACTTTGGCCCACCATGAGGCTGTTGCGCCAATGATGATGATATCTAATAAATAATAGCTTTAATTTATATTTAATATACTTCCATTTGATGTTAATGATGTAGCAGATTTTAGACGTAAATTAAATTTATTGGAATAAATATAGAAAATTAAAAACATAAATAGGAGAAGCATAAAAAAACAAACCGTCAATATAAATAATAAACAGCATTATTCATATGTTTTATGAAATCAGTAAGTTTTGAGTAAAGATTCGTTTTTTTTTTTTTAAAATTGAGCACTGAAAAGTAGTAATTACATAAATTACTAAACGAAGATGAAATAATTTCAAGTTAGATTAAAATTATTTCCATGGCCAATAAAGTAATGAGCAACAATGAATAGCAGAAAAGAAATAAAATAATTGATTTTCATCCTATGAGATATTACCAAGAAAAACCTTTTAGCAAAAAAAAAAAAAAATATTGACTCGAATATATTAATATATTAAGGGACTGGAAAATAATGTAATTTTTGTTCATGTCAATATTTGTTTATCATTTTATTAGCTCATTGTGTACTTCAAAGTTGTGCCAAAGACATTTTAATGTTAAAGTGACTTGTTGCTTGTAAATAATTAAATGTTATTATCTTTTGGGTAAAATGTCCAGCCACGAAGAGATACATATCCTGTATTGTATGTTTTTTTTTGAGTTTGACCAAAACATTTGCTAAAAGAAACAGAGCGCATTAGACGTTAGTAAATGACAAAGGTGGGTTTCTAAGTCCAGATTGGGTAGTTTTGATTTTTCAAGTCGTATAGATTAGGAAGACCAACAAATTTAGACAATGGCTTGTTAAGAGTGGAAATGGAAGCAAATTCGTGCCAGACAATCGAGGAATACTCTAAAATATACTCAATACTCAATAGGTCAAATACTCTGAACCAATTTTGGTCTTCCTCTGCAAGAACATTTACAGCAGATTTTTTAATTGTTCGCGTAATTTGTCAGAAGAAAACAAGGCTAACCGATCCACCACATGCAATTTATTGCTTCAAGGCACAGTACAGAAGCATTTTTTGATTGCCTTGATCACTGAGGATGAAAATGGGTCCTCTCTGATAATTTAAAACTTTGAAAGCAGTGGCTCTCGCCGAATAAGAAAAGTTTACAGCCCAAAAAGGCGTTTTTGTGTTTTTGGTGGTTTAGTTTGTCGCTCTACGGTCACTTTAGGTTAAATCATTAAATATTGTCAATTCTTTTTATTGTAATGAAAATCCCACCTAAATACACTTCCTCTCCTATGACGCCACTCATTTTGAATCCATTCGACTTCGCTGTTTGCCGACTGTCGGATTATATATGCATCAAAATATAACGATAAAATGGCTCATCATGGAACGGTTGCGCCATTGAAGAAGAAGAGAAGAGAAAATAATACTTTAATTATCCATTTTGAAAATATAACATTTTTTCAAAGCTTCAATAAGTTACATAAGTCTAGGCACAGTTATGTTATTTGGTGTACTAGTAGCAGTTTAATATTTACTTTGTTAAAAAAAGTTCTTGTTTTAATCAAGGCAAGTTTAACAAAATATTAACTTTAATTTGTATTTAATATAATTCCATTTGTTGTTAAAGAAAGTTTTTATTTCAAATTTTGAAGCACTGTAAGTAAATGTTTTAAATATATTCTACATCATCATCTTCAATTTCTACTATAAAATAAAATATCCGAACTTTTAGTCTTTAATAAATGCACAAAAATTAATTACAAGTTACTTAAAAATGTATGCTATTAAGATATTTTTAAAAAGTTAATTTAAGGTAATGTTAACATTGTGTTTTAGAATGCTTTGTTTGCAAAAATCTAATAATTTTGATTAATTTCACCTATTTTAATTACTCTTCAAGTGGATGTCAAATAGCGTGCAGTTTGTGTAACTTAATAATAACAGCACATAACCATATTAATAGTATAACGTATGGAGATCATAAATATATTATTGCAATTATGTATCATTTCTCCTGGAGGTACGAAATAAAGTTTACAAAGATTAAATTTAAGCATCATTGTGATAATGGCATTTTATTAAATTACTATTGCTGAAACTAATAAGAAGTAAAATCGTTTTCGCACCCGGTGCGTTCAATTACAAATTAACCGATTTTATTATACGTAATTTGGGTCGCAATGGATACTCTATTACGGGACCTCTGGATACGAGAATTATGCATATTTTTAGCAGAAAAGTGTAGACAATTAATGATATTATACATCTCGCATTTCGTTAATCGTCTTATTAAAATTATGTAAAGGTGAATAATGTAATAAATTAACTGAACTGAATTAGATTTAGCTATCGAATCCTTATGAAATAATTTACCTAAGTCCTTTATTATTCTATTAACTGTTGAAAATATTATCCACAGTTTTAATTTGATATTATTATAATAGTTCATACTGCATGGCGATATCAGGTACATAGTGCGAATACTATGTGCCATGGGTGTTTTTAGTGATTCGGAATCCACTTTAAATTGTAGGTCTCGGTTTTAATATGAATGCATCATTGTGATAATGCCATTGTGCAGTCATAATGCCATTGAGCGTTGGGCGAAGTTCTGGCAACCCTATCCCGTAGAAAGAAAATATCTCCTATCACGAAATCTGTTAGCAGGCAGATGGCCTTACCTCACCATGGGGCTGTTGTCACAATGAAGAAGAAGCGCGAATGTTATGCAACATAGAGTTCTTGGCTTGAAATTCTGCAACGAAAGATTGTCTAAATGGGACAGAGATCTTGATAAATCTATAGGTTGGAAAAGGATTTGTTTAAGACTTTCCTGTTCATGTTCGAGTTAAACCGCTTTGGTACAATTGTATTGCGTTTGTGAAGGCCATTCACCGTAGATACACTGGTGTGCAAAACTAAAGCAACAGGTGGGTTTTTTGCCATAACTCCACGAGACATCATCTGAGACATGACATTCAGAAATGAGGGAAAGTATTATGTACGTGAAGGATGACGAAAGCCTCGGCGCAGAAAAAGGAATACAATGCATACGGTATGGAATCAAACAAAAACAAGCTTTAGCAAGCATAGTAACGTGATTTATGATTGTCTATCCAAAAGGAAGAACAACAAGAAGATGTTCCTTAATATGGGATATGCCCTCCACTCACTGCAATGTTTGCTTCGCACCGTCTCCGCATACTCAGAACCAGCTGGTGAAACATTTCTTGCGGTAGGAGTACCCATTCCTCAATTAGCATCTATTTAAGTTGTTGGATGTTCTCGGAGGATGTAAGCGTGCTGCAATGCATCTCCCCAAAGCATCCCATACATGTTCGATGAAATTTAAAACTGGGGAGTACGTTGGCCAATCCATTCGAGTGATATATTCACTTTCCAGTAGCTCCTCAACAGCAAGAGTCCGATGTGGCCGTGCATTGCCATTCATAAAAATGAAGTCTGGGCCAATGGCACCTCGGAACAGACGCACATGGGGGAGGAGTACCTCCTCACAATAGCGACCCACAGACCCTCTGTCGAAAACGTGGAGCTCAGTTCGCCCGTTCAGCAAAATGCCTCCCAGACAAGAACTCCAGAACCACCATAACGGTGTCTTTCCTTGAGGTTACTGGGATAAAACCGGGTCCCGACCCCTCTCCAAATCAAAACGCGTCGAGAATAGCTTCTGGCACAGAACCGACTCTCATCCGTAAAGAGGACACGACTCCATTGATCAGTTTTCCAGTTTTTATGCTCTCTGCACAACTGTAAACGATGGCGTCGGTGGCCGAATTTCAGGCATGCCTAAGAGCACTTTGCTCCTAGGCATTGTTGAATATTTGTCTCTATACTGGTGACTTTTCTTATTTTTCCTTTTCTGAACTCTTCACCGTAGTAGTATCTAGGGCTCTGTAAAACCCGATCATTTTGAAAATGAGTGGGGAACATCATGTGTCATCGTATATACCACGAAAAGCCCGCCGACGGGTGATGGGAAAAAATAGTGCCTTCCAGGAGAATTTCTAAGTGTATTTGTCCCCTAACTTACGTGTCATTTGAGAGCATACCCGGAAAACTCCTTATAGGGAGAATGACTATCGATGCGTGACGGTTTTCTCCACATTGTCACAATCGCCATGTAATCTCCTCATTTCTGAAATCAGCGACTGCAACAATGCCGCTAGCGGATTCGAACCTCAGTTGTCTTGAACGTTAGATGAGCATGCTGCACCAAGCCAAGTTCAAGTTCTATATTGGGAACTGACTTCAAGTCAAAATATCCTGCAATTGAAAATAATAAAAACATAATAGTTTCAATTGGTGAAATATCAGTATTTTATCAATTTAATTCCTATTCCTAATATAGAATCTAATGTATTAAGAAGGATCATTTAACTCGATAGAGTTTTATAATACAGAGGGCTGGATGGCTAATTGACCTACGCTCCGGCCTTGGTACTAGAGGCTTGGCTGTGTCATGGATGTTTGTCAGTGATTCGGATTCCACGTTAAACTGTAGGTCCCGGTCTAATTAGTTTAAAGTGGGCGAAAAAAAATGACAGTAAAGCGACAAACAAAATCTAATAACACAAAATACTATATATATTAATACATTTTGCATTGTAACACATGTAAAATACACATAATTATATCACACACTGTAGGGGGCCTGATGGCCGAATAGCTAGCGCTCTGGTGTTCGGTACCACGGGTATCGGGTTCAAATCCCGGCTTTGCCATGGGTGTTTGTAGTGGTTCGGAATCCCCTTTAAGCCGTAGGTCCCGGTCCTAATAGGATCGTAGAGCGCTGTTGGGCCATTGTTACTCCGCGTCCGTGGCTTGCCATCAAGTTACACTCGCCCCCTGGGTAACATCGGTGCAACCCTTATGGCGAAGATCACGGTCTATTTGCCAGCTGCATTAGAAGGAAAAAAAATATCACACATTGAATAGATTGCAGTATTACTAAAAATGTGTGAAACAAAATTTGCATACTCACAACATATTTAATACTTTAACTAATGTAAATGTTAATTCTTATAAGTAATTATGAATACAAAAATTATTACGAATTGGACTTTGAGGAATCTAGTAAAGACTATGCTTGCTTTTCAAACCCTATGAGATAGGTTTGAGAGTTGAATAATAAAAGTGAAAAAAACGTTTTTGTGTCAAGGACAGGCAAATCTGTAGGCTGGAAAGTTTAGTTAATAGTGATCTAGAAGATGGTTAATCGTAATGGTTATTAAGTACTCACTATCATACTTAACTAGTTTGTTTAAAACTGCGATGGCACAATCTGAGGGCACAATGTAGCATGCTATCCGTGATTACCTTGAATCTGCTGTCATTTCTTCCACTGCAGTGCCAAATGATCTCAAAAGAAATTGCTCTGCAATAGAAAACAACAATTTACGACGAAGAGGGTCATTTATTTACTTTGAAAACTGGGAAAGAAAAAAAAAAAAAACATTATTTTTAAGAACTCGTTTATTTTAAATAAGAAAACGTTTATGATGGATTTGATATATGTGATTATAAAGAAAAAGGAAATCTCTTGGTTTTTTTTTTATGTCCTTTGTTTTTAAGAAAAAGAAAAAAGATATTTCTTTATACTTTAATAAGATTAATACATGCGCAACAATGTCTGAAATTTGCGTGAGAGACTTACATTGGGGATTGTAACAAGAAAGTTAATCAAAATCGGAACACGCAATCGAAGTATCGATTTTTGTAAACTTTTGCATGGGACTTGAATAAAAAACAGGTGAGTTTGATGACTTTACCATGTCATAATAATTTACCATGTATATAAAAACAGGTGCTTAAGAAGAATTAGTCTAAAATTCAATAAATTTTGTAAAGATATATGTGCAAAAATATATGATAAGGTATATTTTGTTAATTTCATTGAAATATCAAAGCAATAGAAATTATAAATGTCTGCCATTGTTGTTAGATTTTGAAATAATTTGTATCATATCATGTTTGTATCATGTTTGTATTATTTAATAAATGAGTATTAAATAGAATCTGTTAAAATAATTTACGAATCTAAAGACGATATTAAAATTTTTGTATTAAATCAATTGTTTCTTTAGAAATAAACAGCAAAAATTATAATAAGTAACTATTTTTCCTCTTTTTTCATTATTGGCGCAACAGCCCCATGGTTTGCCAAAAGCTTATTGGCAGATTTTGAGACGAGAGATGTTTTCATTGTACGGAGTAGGGATGTCAGCTCTACGTCCAACGCTCTACAATCATATTAGATCGGGACCTACGGCTTCAAAGTGCATTCCGAACCAGTACAAACATCCATAGCATCGCACAGACTCGAACCTGAAATCTATGGTACTGAGCATTGGCCTCCGCGCTATTAGTTCCCATAACAGTATTATAAATAATATAATAAATAAAAATTAAATTTATTATTTATGTAACTCTTTTTGGATTATATAATTATTTAATAAATTTTTCTTTTATAATTTTTTTTTGACCTTCTAACAATTGATATTATCAAGATAAAATATTATCTAAGCAATTCAATATATATATCGAAAGAAAACTGAACAGAAATTTTATCATTCTGTTATTAACATAACATTTGTTAACTTTATTATTTAAATATCATATAAATAAAATTTTAACTTTATCATTTAAATAATATTTGTTAAATTTAACTTTATTAACATCATAACTGTATCATTCTATTATTATCTTAAATTTAACTTGTTTTTATAAGTATCCTGAAAAAACAAAGCAATGAAAAAATTGTAAATGTTGGCTTGGTTATTCAGAATAAAATTTGCAATAATTCGTTTAACAACTAAAGAAATTAAAATTATAAATTTTGAATGATAGATATTGATAATTTTTATTTGTCTTTCCATGCTTGATATAATTATTATATTTAAATTACGAAATAAGAAATTAGCAAAACTAAATTTAAAAGAAAACTTCTTCTTCACGCAACAGCCCCATGGTGGATCAAAGCCGTCTGCCTATTGGCAGATTTCGAGACAGGCGATGCTTTTTTTTAACGCGGTAAGGCTGTCAGCCCTACGCCCAACGCTCTACAGTCATATTAGATCGGGAATTACAGTTTAAAATGGATTCCGAACCACTACAAACATTCATTGCACTGTCGGGAATCGAACCGAAAACCTGTGGCAACGAGACCAGAGAAAAGAGAAATTATTTTTATGTATTTTCTTCGAGAAATAATAATAGATTTCTTCTTTAAAAATTTTTTGGGGAATCTGTCTGAATAAGATCCTTATTAATCGTCCTTTTTTTAACCATTAATTAATTTTCCAATTTAACAGTTTTAAAATGTTTTTAAAGTATAAGGAAAATATTTATTCTTACATTAAAAATTTTCTACAGCTATTTTTTCAAAGAAAATGAAATTAAACAATTTGTTTTTTTCTTAAGAATTTAAAATTTACTATGTTAAAAGTTAATAACTTATTATGAAGATAAGTCTCAAAATAACAAAAACTAAAAAGATTAGAGCACAATATAGAATAATATCGTAATTAATAAATGAGTAAATAAATGATTTATGTTACATTGAACTCTGAAAAACAAAGCTTAATTAAATTTATGTCACTGAAACTATTAACTATTTATACTGAGAATAATTAACTTTAAAATTAATTAAAAAAGTAATTAATTTTAAAATTAATTTTTTACTACTAATTTCGAAATTAAATTATTTAAAATTAATTAGTAAAAACTAATACATTAAAATTTTACAATTTATTTTATAAACGAAATTAAATTTGTAACTTTTTATCAATTTTTAATTTTTAATTACATTAATTTTTTTTATTTTGTATACACAGTCTTATCATACAGATGTAAAACCAGAATTATAACGAAGAATAATATTATAATAAACCAGAAAAAGAATTAATTAATTTTGAAATTCTAAAGCTCAGTTTGAGAAAATGCGTAATTCAAATAGCTTAGCTAATTCAAGTCATTCATTTAATTCATCATTTTTTAAATTTACTTCAATTATGAAAATCCATTGTAAGTTATTAAAAATGAAACTTAAAGTAATTACTAAATCCTTTCTTTAAATGAATGAGGAATCTTAGTTACTTTAAGTCGCAAATTTAATTTATACGTTTTCCATTTTATTAAAACAAAGGAATTATAATGATACATTCTTAGCTGATAAAATGAAACAATGTAAAACTCAAATATACTTCCTACTTAAATAAAAATAATTTTTAATTTGCTTTTTATTATACCTCGTTATGAGATGATAGAATTTATTCTTTTCTTCTTAAAAGAATGTCTTTAATTAATGAGAAAGTCTCAAAACGTCATGCTTTATGAAAATTTGAATGAAAGAATTTAATAGATAGTACTACTGTGTCCAAAAGTTTGACCAATTTTCAATTTAAAATTCATGGCGTTTATGGAATTTTAATTTTTTTTTTTTAGGGTGCCGGCGCTGTCCTTGACATCTGTGTGAAATTTGACGACAAAATATTCATTAGTGCTGGAGTTACGCTTGGCTTTTATGAGACGCTGAAACTGATTCCGGCTATTTTTGAAATGTTTGAATTAATTGAGCAAAAGAACTTGCATTAAATTTTGTTTGGGAAACGTATAGAATGTTGCATAAGGCATTCGGTGAGCATTTCTATATCGGAAAGAAATGTTTAGAAGTGGTATAAACAGTTCAAAGAAGGCAGAGAACGTGTTGAAGACGAAGAGCCCTCTGATCGATCACCAATCTCAAACGACGAAGCTCATGTCCAAAAATTAAAGATTCGGTTCCTGCAAACCGTCGATTTACAATTAGAGACCTTGCTGATGATGTTGGAATTTCAAAAAGATCGGTCAATTCCATTTTGGGTCTCAAACGCTGGTACATTGATTAGTACCAAAAACACTAAATGCGCCAGCTCACACTGCATTGATTCTTCGTGACTTTTTCGCCAAAAATGAAACCCATATCATTCCACAACTACTGTATTCACACCCTGTACTGGCTATTCCCTAAACTAAAAACCACTCCAGGGACACCATTTTGAGTCGAATGAAGAGATTCAACGTGAATCGCCGCGCTCTTTGATGGCCATCCCTGCTGATGACTTTTTAGCATGCATAGAGGATTGGAAAAAAAGTTGGCATAAGTGCATTGTGTCCGGAGGGGATTACTTTGAAGGCGATGAAATAAATTTGAAAGAATAAATAAAGAGTTTTTGAAAAAAATAATAATTGGTCTTACTTTTTGGGCACAGTAGTATAACTTTTTTTAATAGAAACTGACGAAGAAGATTATTATAAAAAATTAATAGCTGATAAATATTAAGTAATTAATGTATAAAAAGATTGCATGATTTGTTAAAATGTTTACATCGTTAGCATGTGGTAATTATTTCCTTTTTTTTTATTCATTATTTCAACACACTTTTAAATACAAATTTTTACGTGAGGTATTTTTACAATTAGTATTCTTTTTAAAACAATAAAAAAGTTTTAGAAATCTCATTCATAATTTTTTAGCTTTTTTAGTTAGTTTTAATGCTTTTTATAATTTTTAGTTGTTTGTTAAATTTTAAATTTAACAAAATTAAATTAAAATTTTGTTGATTGTTAAAAAAGTTTTTCTGGAAATTATTTTAATATACTTCTTGGTATTTAATACATTTAGCACCATACCAAATTGCAGGAAAAATCGGAATTGGAAAATTAATTTTTGTTTAATATTTTTAGCTGATTTGTGTAGTGTAATTATTTTTGTAATGTTATTCATATTGTTTTAGCTTTTTATTATTTTTAATACTTTTTTGCTGTTTGTTAAATTTTAAATTTAATAAAATTAAATTCTAAAATTTTGTTGTTTGTCAAAAAAGTTTTTCTATCAAATTATTTTAAAGATTTCTACGTATTTGGTATATCTAGCACTATACAAAATAGTAGAAAAAATCGGAATTGGAAAATAAATTTTTTGTTCAAAATTTTTAGTTGATTTGTGTTGTCTAATTATTTTTGTAATATTATTCATAATTTTTTAGCTTTGCATTATTTTTAATGCTTTTTTGTTTGTTAAATTTTAAATTAAAAATTCAATTTTAAATTTTGTTGTTTGTTAAAAAAAATTTTTTTTGAAATTTTTTTAGTAAATTTCTTGGTATTTGGTATATCTAGCACTATACCAAAATCGGAAAATCAATTTTTGTTCAATATTTTTAGCTGATTTGTGCTGTTTAATTATTTTTGTAGTATTATTCATAATGTTTTAGCTTTTATTATTTCTAATGATTTTTTGCTATTTGTTAAATTTTAAATTTGACAAAAATTAAATTTTAAAATTTTGTTATTTGTTAAAAAACGATTTCCAGCAAAGTATTGTAATAGATTTTCTGGGTATTTGGTATAGTGCTAGATATACCAAATACCAGGAAAACTCTCAAATAGTCAGACTTATCAAAATGTTTATCAGTTGCATGATTTCAGGATTATATTCAATATTGTCTAAAATAATCCAATAGTTACTTATTAAAAAAGAAATAAATGTCCTGCCTGAAAACTATTTTAAAAATACCAGCTCGCAATTCTGATAGATAAGCTGAAAAACAGGAAAACTCCCAAACATCCAGACTTTATTAAAATGATTACTTAAGCGCACGTCAGTTTTCATGATTCAGATTTATACAATGCTACGATTCTTTTCCATGATCAGACAGGGGTAACCTGTGAAGTCAGAATTCATAACTAAAGAAAGAAAGTACTAAGAAAATGCTTATAGATTTTCAAATAATCAATTATCCTTGCTTTTAAATAATATCATTTATTTATTCTACAAATTTTAAAAGTTTTAACCAGTTCATGAATAGTTAAATAAAAAGAAAATCTAAAAAGAATTTCATGCACAGCTTTTAAAAATATTACTGTGGTTAGAATAATATTTAGTTATCTTATTCAAATGAATTTTTAAAAAAGCTTTTCAAATATTCTACTTTACTTTTAACGAAATTGATATTCTCCTCTGCATAAAATTCGCCATATTCTCTTGTATTTTATTTCAGCTAGTTTCAACTGCAACAGTATCGGGTATCCCTACATTAAAATTTGATTACTTTAAGAAAAGTACATAATAAGATTTATAGTTTTTGATTAAATTAATAACAAAAAATGTTTCAACTGATTGAATTAAATATAAAGGGGAATTTCGTTTTCTTTGAATATTTCTTTTGTAAATTGCCAAAATACATAAGGTGTCTGTGCAAGATTTTACTGCAGCGAAAAGAAAAAAATTGTTTTGTTTTTGAGATAAAAGTTTCTAGTAAACGTTATTTCAAATATCGCTTTTTTTTACAAATATTAGATTGTGTTATTAAAAAAAAGAAATCTTTCTATGAACTGCACTGAATAATAACAAATCTCTCTCTTTCTTTTATAAAAATTGCTCAGTACAATATTTTATTGTATATAAACTGTATTATTTATTATTGAAAAGAAGTATACATTACTAAATCTCGTAAGAGGCTAATATTTTTTTTCTTAAAATTATTTATAATTGAGAAAGAAATATTTCTTGTTTTTTTTTTTTGTTTCTTTTGAGATTCTATATCAGATAATTTTGAAATAGTAGCTTTTAAAATAAATAAACATATGAAATTATTTTATTTTGTTATCTTTTTAAGCACATGTTTTTTTGTATTAACAAAAATTTATTTCTTTTACTTTTATTAGACTAACTTTATCTTTGATATATCTGAAACATGTAAAAAACTAAATTGATTTAGTCCAGTTAATATAGAATAAAATAGATAAATAAAGATATATATATATATAAGCTATATATATATGTATAAAAATATAATACATATATATATATATATATATATATAGCTAATATATATATATATATATATATATATATAATATAAAAGCTATATATGCACTAAAATATAAACATATATATACACTCTAATTAATATATAAAGGATCCATTACATTAAAACATAAATAACATTTATATAATAATATAATATTATAAGTATAAAAAATATATATCTTATATATATAATATATATATATATTATTTATATATATCTTATATATAAATAATATATAAGATATACTACTGTGTCCAAAAAGTAAAACCAATTTTCAATTTAAATTCCCGGGGCTTATGGAATTTCAATTTTTTTTATACTGTCCTTGACATCTGCGTGAAATGACGTCAAAATATTCATTTGTGTTTGAGCTACGCTTGGCTTTGTAAGACGCTAAAACTAATTCCGGCGATTTTTGAAATGTCTGAATTAATTGAGCAAAGAACTTACATTAAATTGTGTTTGTGGAAACGAATAGAATGTTGCAGAAGGCATTCGATGAGTTTTCCTGAGGATTCGATTCGTGCTTGCAAACCGTCGATTTACAAAGAAGAGAGAACCTTTCTGATGATGTTGGAATTTCAAAACGAAACTCGGTCAATTCCATTGTGGGCATCAAACCGTCAATTCTCGATTGGTAGAAAACCCTGAATGTTGCCAGCTCAAAAGCATTGATTCACTTCATTTTGGGCCTCGCCAAAAATGAAACCGATAAACCCTCAACCACCATATTCTCCCCTACATTGATTCTTCTGGCTATTCCCTATAATGACACAAAAAGACCACTCAACCACCGTTTTGAGTCGATTGAAGAGATTCAACGAGAATCGCCGTGCGCTGTGAAGACCTTCCCTGCCGATGACTTTTTAGCATGCATTGAGGATTGGAAAAAGTTGGCATAAGTGCATCGTGTCCGGAGGGGATTACTTTGAAGGCGATGAAATAAATTTGGAAGAATAAATAAGGAGTATTTGAAAAAAAAAATAATTGGTCTACCTTTTTGGGCACAATAGTATAATATATATATAGATAATGAATATGGGTTTATAATAGATATAAACCTTTTTAATATTTGTTATTTAGTCATTTTAAAGGTTTATTATTTTATTGGTTTCAGATATCGCTAATTTATTTGTTACAGCTAATCATTTACAGACAATTTTTAAGTGGAGAATGTTGTTGGTGATATCAACTTAATAAAATCCATATCAAATTTTTCTAACACCAAGTTTGCTGATGAATGGTAGCTTGGTGATTATTAATTATTTATTTATATTTAGTTTGTATTCATATTATTTTTTGATATAATGCCATTAATTTTATTGTTTTTTTCAAATTTCAGATTTGTTTTTTAGATATAATTATTTTGCATGATGAAATTTTTATAGATAATAGATTGAATGATTTGAAGATATGACTCCTCTGAATAAGTCAATTATAAATTTAATATAGTAGTTATACTAAATAAAACCTCTTTTATAAATTCTATTTTTTATTCTCATTAAAGATCGTTTTCAATAAAGTTAATATATCCATTAAGTATTTTTTTTTTCAAAAAAAATAATTAGCATAATTGATTCGTAAATTCGTAAATATTTAGCATAATTGGTTACACATTGTCATGTTTGTTATTTCACAATAGATAAGTTATTGAATGATACTGTTTACTGGGATTTGAGTATTTAATTTCTTTCTTTGACAATTATAGAACAGTTATCATATTCTAAATTTTCATGAAAGTTTTAAATTGTTTATGCAAAAATCTTCCCACACGCCATACAATTTAAAAAATTCTTATTTTCATTTTTTTTTTTTTTTGAGATGACTTTTTAGTACTTTTTTAAACTTTAAATGTTCTTTTTTACATGGAAATAAACACTCATGTTTTCATTTCTAATTTTTATTTATAATTAAATATTGAAAATAATTTTGAACTTAAAATGCGTATATGAGAGCGGAGACAGCAACTTTAGAATTTTTTTTTAGTAGGTGTGGTTATTTTACTCATTTTATGCGTATCTATTCTTGCACGTCGTCACGTCTTGCAATTTTCACCAATACATTTTCCTAGTAAATTTTACCGCTATTAAAAATGTTTTTTTTACTCATAAAATTATGAATACTACTGTGACCAAAAATAAGACCAATTAATTTTTTTCAAAAACTCTTTATTTATTCTTCCAAATTTATTTCATCGCCTTCAAAGTAATCCCCTCCGGACAAAATGCACTTATGTCAACTTTTTTTCCAATCCTCAATGCAGGATAAAAAGTCATCGGCAGGGGTGGTCTTGACAGCACACGGCGATTCACGTTGAATCTCTTCAATCGACTCAAAACGGTGTCCCCGGAGGTGGTCTTTTGATTTTAGGGAGTAGCCAGCAATCGCACGCTGTGAATACGGTGGTTGTGAAACGATATGGGTTTAATTTTTGGCGAAAAGTCACGAAGAATCAATGCAGTGTGAGCTGGCGCATTCAGTGTTTCCAAAATGGAATTGACCGATACTTTTGAAATTCCAACTTCAACAAGGTCTTTAATTGTAAATCTTTAATTGTAATTGTAAATTTCAAATATTGTTGTCCTGAACTACTTATAAAGTGATTTTATAATGATTTATTAATTATTAATGTTTAATTATTTTTAATGATATGCTGCTACACTTTAAATGAAATCGACAGTTACAATTTTGACTGTGCTTAATTTATAATTAAATTTTATGCATGAAATTAATGTTAGTAGTTATTAAAATCAAACATGGATTTTATAGAATAGCAATAATTAAATATAAATGCAGACTTAAAGTTAGTCATAGAATGTTAGCAAATAGAAAAGTGATTTAAGCATTAGATAAATTAAAATTAAATTGATATTTAGAATATTTTATTCAAAAAAATGTCGATTTATAACATATAATTTTAACTAATTGGTTTTAACTATTGGTTTAGCTTTTAATTTTTATACAATTAATTAAAACCCGTTTTATTTCTCCTAATACTACTCACACAATTTAACATGAAACTTGTTTGCGAGAATTTTCTAAGAAGCCTATTTTAAAAACATTCAGAAATTATTTTGGAAATTGGAGATTTAATTTTAATTTTTCCTTCTTTAAGAAGTGGCTTTATGGGTAATATTGGTCAAAACGAATATTTAAATAATAAATCTGTATTTTATTACATATTAATTACATTTTACAAGATATCTTTTATACTTATAAAAAAAATGTTATTTTGCTTTTCCTAATTCTTATAAAGAGATTTTAAGCTAAGTAATCGAAAAGTAATCAAATTACAATATTATACATTAAAAAAATACAGAAATAATTTTTTTTTTTCAAATTTATTTTTCTTGCCAGTAAAAGGAAGACATAAAAATATTAAACCAATTTATTATATTGCTAATAAAATGTAATTCAATATATGTTTTTAAGGATTGAGAAAAACAAATTGAATAAGTAATCTTTTATAAAGAAAAATAAAAAAAAAAAATATTATTTACAATTATGGGAAAATGTAACCTTTCGATTTCATTTACTTAATGGAATAAATAAACACATTTTGCTGCAAAATTTCATAATCATGAAAAGCAAAAATATTTCCTTCATTGAATATATATTCTAAGTAAAAAGTATCCGGAATTTATAATTTAACAGATATCGCTACAATTTTTTGTAAATTGGTAGCACTGTATTTAAAAAATAGTATTCCATTAATGTGGTAAAAGGTGGTTAAAGTATTCCGTTACAAAGTGATAATGATTAAAGTACAAAGTGGTATATTTATTAAAACATTCCATTACAAAGTTGTTGAAGGTGACACGAACAAAAAAAGTGTGAAATTTTTTTACTTTATAAAAATGAGTCAGCATCATCAGCAGCAGTGGCGCAACAGCCCAATGGAGTGTCAAGGCCGTCTGCCTACTGGCAGATTTCTGGAAAATGGGGTAGGGCTATCTTTTCTTTATTGGATACATAATCTTTTATGGGTGGGGTTATCAGCCCTACGCCCAACTTTCTACAGTCATATTAGACTGGGACTTATGACTTAAAGTGGATGCTGATCCACTACAAACACAAATGTATCGCCGTGACTCGAACCCGAAACGTGCGACACCGAGCGCTAAAACGCTAGGCCATCAGACCATCAGGCCTCTGTATAAATGAATAATGCTGTTCAAAATAATTAACATATATTTTTACATTTTTAATAGTTGTTAAGAAAAAACTATTTTGGTTAAAATCAAAAAAATTATTTTGATAAAACACATAAGTGAAATTTTTGTGTAAATTTTGCAAATAGAAAAAGCTTAAGATAATATAGATTAATCTAAAATCATAATAAAAGTTCCATAAGAATTAATTTTCGTTAGCAATGTCGAAAGAAATATGAAATAATATTTTTTGACATATATTTATTTAAATAGATTTTAGCCAAATGTGAACTAAATAAATTTTCCCAACTTTGCTACCGGCTAAGAATTTTTATTTTTTGCTTTTATTTTAATATATTTTTGTAAGATAAATAGTAATCCAGAAATCATTTTCAAGATTTAAAAATTTTTCCAGCCCTTGACCAATCAGAAAAATAAGCTCTTAAATATTATAAAAATATTTTATGTGGTATTTCGTAATTTTTATAAATACCATAAATTTATATAATAAGGTATTTAAAAAAATATCTTGTATTTTATGGATATGGAAAGAAATATTATTTATTACTAAGAAGTTATTGGTTTTTGTATCCTTCAAATATTTTTGAAAACAATCTCCAAGAAATATGGAACAATGGAAATAAAGCAATATGTCACAAATTAGTTTTCATCATGACAAAGTTGTTGATGTTGCCAAAACGATTTATTGAAATGTCCCCAAATATTAAAATCCTACATAAATCTTATTTATGATGAAAAATTTGCTTTTTATTTTGAAGTCATTTCAAACTATTTTATTTTTAGAAGGATACCTTATAGAATTTGGTGGATATTATTGGAATAATAATGGATTTGGGATTAAATCATATTTGAAATAAATGTTGGCAGTAAATTATTTTTTTTTTCATTTGAAAATTTCATTACAAATATTATAAAAAAGATTACAAAATATTCAAAAGAATTCTCATTTTCAACTTTTAAATGCATACAAAAATTAGCCCCCTCATCCCAAAAGAACGAGTAAATTATAAAAATTTTTTTTTTTTCACTTTATAAATATTGTGTTTGAAGAAGTTAAAAAAACTATCATTTGAAATGCACGAAAAAATCTTTCTTTGAAATGAATGAAAAAACTATCAAACTTTCAAAAAAATGTCCGAAAATAAATCACCAATCTTTCAATGAAAAAACACAAATCGTACTCAAAAAATAATGAGTAATTTTTAAAAAATTGTTCCTATAGAAGTTAAGAAGGAATTAAGATATAGAAAAATAATTTAAATCCTTCAGAGGAAAAAAAAAAAAATCCATCAAACTTTCAAACATAGGGGAATAACCCCCCTCCCCAACTTTCTTAACTGAAATTCTTCAACGATTTATGTTGAAACCTACCGTACTCAAACAAGGTTAAATTTTAATTCTTCAGTTAAATACTTATTAAATGAATAAATACACATAACTTTTTTGTTTTGAAAAATATCTTTCTTGAGAAGTTAAAAATTCACTTGAAATGCATGAAAAAAAAAATAAATCCTTCAGTATCATCTATAAAAAAATCAGCAAATTTAAAAAAGTTATTTTCTTCACTTTAAAATAGATTGTCTCTGAAGAAGTTAAAAAACTATCACTTTTAATGTTCAAAAAAGTCCTTCACTGAAATGAATGAAAAAATTATCAAACTTTCAAAGAAATGTATGAAAATAAATCACCAATCTTTCAATGAAATCATTCACAAATCTTACTCAAACAAATAATGAGTAACTTTTAGAAAAAATGTTCCTGAAGAGTTAAAAATCATGACTTAAAATATAAAAAAATTTAAATCCTTCAGTAAAGAAAATCCCCGATTTTCTTAACTAAAATCCTTCAAAGATTTATGAAGATAAACCGTTCTCAAACAAAGATAAATGTTTAATTTTTTAATTTAAATACTTATTAAATGAATAAAGAAAAAATGTTTCAATGTTTTGAAAAATTTCTTTCTTGAGAGGTTAAAAAGATCACTTGAAATGTATGAAAAGAAATTAAATCCTTCAGTGTGATGTATGAAAAAATCAGCAATTTTTTTTAAAGTTATTTTTCTTCACTTTAAAAAGCTTGTCTCTGAAGAAGATAAAAAACTATTATTTTAAATGTTCGAAAAAGTCCTTCATTGAAATAAATGAAAAAACTATCAAACTTTCTACGAAATGTACGAAAATAAATCACCTATCTCACAATGAAATCCTTCACAAATCGTACTCACACAAGTAATGAATAACTTTTAAAAAATTGTCTTTGAAAAGGTTAAAATTCATGACTTAAAATAAAGAAAAATTTTAATCCTTCATTGAAAAAAAAAACCCACCAGAATTTCAAATATAGGGGAAAAAAATCACCAATTATTTAACTGAAATCCTTCAACGATTTATGAGGTTAAATCGTACTCAAACAAGGATACATATTTATTTCTTCAATTAAATACTTATTAAATGAATAAATTTATAAAACTTTTTAAAAATTTCTTTCTTGAGGGGTTAAAAACACAAATGCGCGAAAAGAAAAATTAAATCCTACAATATAAAAATCTCAACAAACTTTTAAACATAGAAAAAAATCACCAATTTTCTTAACTTAAATCCTTTAACATTTGTGAAGATAAATCGTACTCAAATGAGGATAAATGTTTGATTCTTCTGTAGAATACCTATTAAATGAATAAATATATGAATATTTTTTGTTTTGAAAAATTCTTTCTTGAGGGGTTAAAAAATAACTTGAAATGAATGAAAAAAATTAAATCATTCAGTGTCATGCATGGAAAAATCAGAAAATTTTTAATAGGTTATTTTCCTTCACTTTAAAAAAGATTGTCATTGAAGAAGTTAAAAAACTATAATTTTAAATGCACGAAAAAGTTCCTGCTCTGAAATGAATGAAAAAATTATCAAACTTTCCAAAATTTATGAAAATAAATCACCAATTTTTCAATGAAATCCTTCACAAATCGTACTCAAACAAATAATGAATAATTTTTTTTAAATCGTTCTTGAACTGAAAAAATCAGGTCTTAAAATATAGAAAAAAAATTTAAATACTTCAGTAAAAGAAAAAAATCATAGGGAAAAAAAAAAAAAAAAAACATCATAGGAAAAAAAAAAAAAATCACCGAATTTCTTAACTAAAATCCTTCCTTATGAAGTTAAATTTTACTCAAACATGAGTAAATATTTATTTCTTCTGTTAAATACTTATTAAAAGAAATAAATATATAAATATTTTTTTTTTTTTTTGAAAAATTTCTTCCTTGAAAGGTTAAAAAAATCACTAAGAAATACAGGAAAAGATTAAATCTTGGAGTGTAATGTATGAAAAAATCAACAAATTTTTAATGAATTGCATGGAAAAAAAAAAAAAAAAAATCCCAATCCTTCAAAAAATGATTCAAACCCGAAATTAAATAATTTTTTTCTTCAAAGAAGTTAAAAATCAGCAAACAAATATCTTTAAACATTTACTGCAGTTATTTAACCCTTTCTGAATCATATTTCAATTCGAAATAATTACTTCTTCATTAATAGGAGCAAAATTTTCACCCTTTTGCAGCTTTGCTTCTTCATTATTTAATCAAAGAAGGCCTGGAGCTACAGTGCTCTTTCCTCCCACACCCATTCAGCAATAATTCATTTTATCGGCTGATTGGAAACTAATGCCGCTTAGAACTTCATTTGTTGCTCAAAGTAAATAGGCGAAAATTGGTTTCCGTTCCTTCAACTTCCGTTTTACTTATTCCATCACGGCCGATAGATGGCGCTCCGAGGCTGCTATTGATTGCCTTTAGGATGTGCGGTTGCAGAGAGTGAAATCACCTGAACAGGCGTTAGCAGATTTGGCAGCTTATCGCTCAATAAGAATTCGTTAATAAAGTATTGTTTTTAAAAAGTCGGAATCATTTTAAAATAATGTAAAAACATTAAAATAAATAAAAAAAGTAAAGTTTAAGTGTATTTATGTGTTTAAGAAGTTCCAAAATGTTACTTTCCCTAAAATTTAATAAGCCACATAAAATATTTTTTACTAGTTCGATTGCTATTTTTGTTTTAACAGAAGATAATTAATTTATTAAATAATTAAATGAATTATTAATAATTTATCATTTGTTAAATAATTTAAAAATAATTAAATTATTTTTCTAATTATTTTTTTATAATTCGAAAATAATTAATTTATTAAATTATTTATAAATTTCATTTTAGTTATTAATAATTAATTATTATTTAATATCAGTATTAAATAATTGAATAGAAAATAATGCGAAAACTAATTGAAAATAAACAGATATTGATAATGTTTGAAACTAAATTTTTAAAACTAATTTTGTTTTTGATTCAAATCCATGATATTTTAATAAAATAATTTAAATTTAAATTAACCCTTAGGCTATACGTCTAAAAAAGATTTAAATAAAATAACGTCATTTCATTATATACATATTTAGTTATTGTTGTCATTATTTCTGAACAAATTTAATTTAATATATTATCAAAAAAACAAATTCATCAAAAAATAATTGAATTACAAAATAATTATTAAGATGTTTATTGTGATGCTAATTGATCTCAACGGATAAATGTTTATTGTCATATTAATTGATAAAATTTTAATTAAATGATATAGTTAAACAAAAATCATCTTGTGTTCTACAAGTTGATTAAGAATTTCAAAGCTTAAAATATTCAAAATTTTTATTCATAATAATAATTTGTTTTATTAAATATATGGTATCAAATATGGGTTATAACTTGTTCAAAAAATGGAAAAACTAAATATATGAAAATAATAGTCAATTTCAAATTAAAATAGCTGTATCAATGTATTCTTCTAAATCTGCTTTAATTTTAGACTTAACTTGTTTTACAAAAAGAATAACTCTTTTACTAATTCATGTATTAAAATACATTAACTTCTTTAACTTTGAAAAATTTGTTAAGTTGCTGTTTATTACATCTTACATTGTAAACATAAATTTGTCAACCAGAAATTCTCTCCATTGGGATGGATGAGAAAGTGGATGATGGGTACGAGCTCTAATGTTCTTTACAAACAGTTGCAATTCCATGAACAACCCTCACAAAGTGATCTATTCCTATTTGAAGTGAACAAGCTTAGCTAATTCATGGTATAATGTCTATAAAAAGTCTATAAATTATGTCTATAAAAATTAATAATACAAATGCCTCGTATTGATATAAAATTACTCATATCATGACTTTAAGGGCATCTACTTCAGCGTTTCACGTGATCATTGTATTTCTGAAAAAAAAAAAAAAAAGAAATAAGTAATTCTCTTTTAAATAAATATTTTGGAATAAATATACAAAAATGTGAATCAGGTACTATAATACTTAATGTTCGCTATCAAAACGCGAATTGAATTTTTTCTTATTTCTTGAAATACCAAATTTTGTTATTAACATATAATAATTTGTGTTTGAGAATAAACTGTCAAAAACTTTTTGGAATATTTCCTTTCTATTATCCTTTTCATTTTATCAGTTTCATTAAAACTCGCTGAAATCTTCGATTGTTTTAATTTCTAAGACAGACAAAATTTTATTAATTACTTGAACACCCAGTTTTTTTACTTTTAAAATCACAAAAGGAAACGGAGAACAAGAAACTGTCAAATACTTTTTTGAACATTTCATTTCTGTGAGCCATTTAATTGTTCATCACACTTATTAAAAATCGTTAAGATATTGAATTTTGCTTTGTTGCGAGCTTTGTATTCGTAATTAACTCATGATTTCTTTCGAAAAATTTACATTTTTTTTTTCTTTAGTCCTATTAGTCGTTCTATGTAAATTAGTCTTAAAATTTGTAAATGATTTTGTTAAAAATGGCATTAATTTTTAAGAATTTAATTTCAAATTAAAAGAAAAAGATTCCATAGCACGTAAGAATGGAAAAAAAAACTGAAAAAATCACACACACTGAGATTGCTAATTAACGACATTTCGTTTACATTGCTAATTAATGACATTCGACAGTCAGTCTCGCTATTATGTATTTGCATTAGTAACCTCGTATGTCACATTATTTTGTCAAAATTAATACATTTTAATTTTTTTAGTAGTGTACTGTCTTTAAGATAATTCCTCACTTTCATTTTCGAATTAAATATTAAAATATATTTATGAGAAATTCAACCTAAGCAGTAGGTTTTTATGATTTTTATACATCAAAATAATAATCTGATTCTATTAATTAGTTCCTTTATAACCTTTTCATTAACAGTCAAGATTAATGTCTTATAAAAAACTATAACTGTGATAAGGATGAATACAAACAAACTATTTTTATCTTAAACAAACTATTATTGTGATTATGATCAATACAAACAAACTATTATAATCTTAAACAAACTATTATGATTATGATATATAATTATTGACTGAGAAATGTTTCGTATCCCTTCAACAGTTTCAAAGAAATGAATTATTCAGAAACCATCAAATAAACAATTTTAACTATTAGATTCATGAAAAATATTAAACTAATAAAATATTTAAACGAAGATAATAATAAAAATTAATTCCTCACCTGAAATTCATAATTTAGAATTTAAAGTAAGACTATTTATTATACAAAACCATCTCATCCATGTTGGTTGGGAACTTTAGTAAGATGTAAATATGAGTTTTAACCCACGCCATTGCTTAACTAACTACATCCTTATAATGGTATTTATGTGAATTTCAGTAACATGTTTCACTGTTTTTGGACTCGGGTATTTTTTTTTGGTTATTTTTTATATTTTATTTAGGCGTTAAATAACATTAAAAAAAAAAAGCAGTATCTATACACACATCGAAGCGTTTTTGAGGTACATTCGTCAATCGTCTTGCAATGATCTATCTAATCATAAAGATAATCTTGTTGCAAATATGATGAATCAGTCATATATTATAAAAAATTTAAAAATCCTACGTTTTTGTAACTATGCAAGCAAAAATTAACTGCCTTTTTACAATGTATGTTTTAGTTTTTTCAAAACAACCACATCTTATTAAGAGTTTCGTAATTCTAACAGATGCACAAATCAATGCCATATATATAAAATACCTTTTTTATTCATCCGAAACAGAAATCTGGTATATTATCTGGTTGTTTTTTGTACACTCTTCAGGTCATTTAATTGTTAATTTTATATATTCCTTTAGTAAAATCAGAATTTGAAATTCCAACTGATTGAAAGAATGCTTCTATTAATGTTTTAGTTAGGCCTTCGTTGAATTTAATAAAGGTGTTAAAAATCTTCTATTCATATCACATTGAAATATGTTTATAAATTGAACCTTTTATTCCTAAATTTAATATCCATTTTTAATCTAGTTCTGATGTTTTCTCCTCTGTCACCTTATTTTATATTGGCTTAAACATTTATCATTATATATAAATATAAAATTAGTTAATCTCAATTGAATAAACTGTTACAACATCTAAGATGTACATATATTTTTTTAAAGTACTATCTCTAGTTTTTTAAAATAAGTCTTACTACTTTAGATCCATAAATATAAGCATCAGATGAAATATGGAAACAGAAAGGAATATATTCTGATGGGAAAATATTGAACCATTGTAAATGCAGATATACGATAATCTTTTTGCTCTTACCTATCAAATTTGGCAAGATGAAGCACTATTTTGGAATAAAATCTTTTATGATTATTTTTATCACAAAAATTCTATTCAATACAGTGATAAAAAAAAAAAAGGAAAACTAAGATTTATCTTCAGATTATCGAACTTAAAGGATTTGTGTTTCTTGTATTCAGTTGATAAGATTAGTTTCTGAGCAGATTTTCGGTTGTTTTTATCTTTATAATTTGTGGAACAGACAAAACATTTCTTGGATTAATTGAACATTCTGTTTCTTTATTTTTAATAATCATCTTTTATGTCAAAGCGAAAACTATTTTTATAGTTACTTGGTTTGCTTTCTGGGTTGCTACTTGATGAGAAAAAAATGTAGAATTTTTTTTTCACGATTAAATAACTTAGAGTAAAAGAAAAAGTCAAATTAGTTTTATCCAAAGCAAGAAATTATATTTTAACGAGAAATTAAAATTAATAATACAAATATTTAATACAAAAAATTCTAAATAATAATGTAATTTAACTAAAAAAGAAATTATGATGTCAAAAAAAAAAAAAAAAAAAAAAAAATAGGTTACTTTTATTTCCCACAACGTATCACGTGATCCAATATTTTCAATAAATTAGCTAAAAAGTTAAAATCAAAATACATGAAAAGAATATTGATTTGTTATAAGTTTCCGAATTCTATATAAGCTATTTTGATTGTTAAATTGTTATATAATTATTTAAATAAGTAAATAAATATTACATTTAACAGTTTGAGAAAATTATTTCGGATAAATTTTCCAAATACTATATTAAAAAATTAATTTAATCATTAATAATCGTACACGTGAATTATCTCTAAAACTATGAATTGAAAATTAAGATAATATTTTCTTTTAATAAAATAGGTGTATGAAAACAGATTTACATTAGTAAATACAAACGTTTCTTATAGACGGTATACATTATATTATCCAAACATTTTCTATAAATATTTGTAAAAAAAATTCTTTTACAATAAAAACAAATTTAAATATTTATAATGGTAAAAAAATAGCGTAATAAAAATGTAGTTTTTATTACAAACATGTTATTAAGAACGGATGTGAAAATGTTTTATGTGCATTACAAAGATATGGTTATAATAAATCTTTTAAAACTAATATTTTATCAAGTACAATTGGGAATTTTTTGAAAAAATAAAATTAGTAAATTATAAATCTTTGCAAGTAATAAATTTCAGTATTTTATTATTTTTTTTGAAATGGAATAAATTATTATTTTTAAATTATATTTCTAAAGCATTTTATATAAAGAAATATATGATATACACCCATATTAAAATATTTTGTTCAAATATTGTAACACTTTGGAGATGTAGATAAAGTACTGGTTTTTAAAATATTTGATTTCTTCTTTCTTTAGTTAAAGAAATTAGATTTTGTAAATTTTAACTACAAATATTTTTTGCAGTTAAAAATGCATTTTATTCAGTTTATTGTTTTGTTAAAATTAGTTTGAATTTTTTTTATTATGATACTTTTTAGATGATTTATAAGAGAGTTTTAAAAATTTATTTTTATCTTTTGTTTTGTTTCTGTTTAGAAAAATACGTGAATGATCTTCTTTTAAGCAATAATTTAAGACGATTTATAAATATTTTCATTATACCTTTTTGAAGAAATATTAAAAACAATTTAATATAGTTGCAAGACAGATAATTAAATAAATAATCTATTAAATAACTAATTAACAAACATAACCTTTTAAAAGTTTATAAAAATAAATAAAAATGTTAATTATAAAAATAAAATAAGTTTAAATTTGTTAATAATATTTATAAATAATGAATACAATATTTATAGCATAAAATTTATTAAAATATAAAACAAATACTTTAAACGAATTGTTTTTATCTATTAAATCAATCATAAATATAAAGATTTAGCAGTTTTTTTATTCGTTTAAATTGTCTATTATAAAAAACATACCGAATTTTTAAGGTAAAGGTCTTTTGAATTTGAAATAAAATATTCAGATTCTAAATTCAAAATTCTAAACAAAAATTTCACATTATCGTAACAAAAAATTACGATTTTTAAAAACTCTTTTACAAATCTAACTTTAAAAAGAAAATGGTGTGTTTTGATTGCATGAAACTAAAATATTGAAACAAAACAAATGAAACAAAAATTACAATTTGTTTCATTTGTTAAATTTATTCTTAAAAAAAACTTTTGAAATACAAGGGGAAGAAAAAAAATACTATTTCAACGAAAAGAGAGGAAAGAAAACCGTTCTTTTTTTAAGGGGGAAAAAAGCTGCATTTTGTAAATGGTGGTGTTTTTTTTTTTTGCAAATGTACTCGCTTTAAGGTGAAAAAACCTTTACAGATAACATAAATCAGTTGAATATTTCGATATATTGTTGGTTATGCACCGGAACTTTTCTTTGTTGTTACAAAATAAATAACTTCGTTGTTTCCGGACTTTCAAGTATTTTCAAGGTATTTTAAGACACCATACTTAATGTATATTTATTTAATTGTATATTTAAATCTATGGAAAATAAGTGTATTTAATTTAATCTTCAAAAATATTGTAGCAGATCAATTACTTTCAAAATTAATAATAATTAATAATTAATTTTAATTTTAAGCTAAATTACTTTCAAAATTAATTAAAAAATGCTATTTCAACAAAAATGGAGTAAAGAAAACCTTTTTTTTTTAAGAAGAGAGATAGAAAAAAAATCTACATTTTGTAAACGTTTTTTTTTTTTTTTTTTTTTTTTGCAAATGTACTCACTCTAAGGTAAAAACACCTTTACAGATAACATAAATCAACTGAATCACTGTAACTTTTCTTTTGATTTTTAAAACAAATAATTTTGTTGTTTCTAGAATTTCAAGCATTTCTGTAAGGTATTTCAAGGCATTATACTTAATGTATATTTATTTAATTGTATATTTAAATATATGCAAGATCAGTGTATTTAATTTAGCCTTTCAAAAATATTGTACTACATTAATTACTTAAAAATTAATAGTGCATTAATTAATTTAATTAAACATTAATTGATACATTAATTTTAAAATTAATAGACATTAATTATTTTAAAAATTAATAATATATTAATTACACTATTTAAACATTAATTAGCATATTAGCCTTTTAGATTTTTAATTTCTTTTGATAGTAATTAAAAAGAACCTTTACATTTTCAATTTTTTTTTAAATTTAAGATGAAAATTCTTTTCTTATGTTTTACATATAATTTAAAGATTCTAATTATTACAAACATTCAAAAATTAAAAAAATTCTACTTTCTTAACTTGACTTTGAAATTTTTACATTATTTTTAATTCTTCTCTAAATTCTTCTATTATTTATTTAATTCTATTCTTCTTTTAATGGATTAATGTCATAATTTATTCAAAAAGAAAATTTGCAACCTTACGAATGAGAAAAAAAATTTGGTGATTTATTTAGATGAAAATAAACATTCAAGAATGTAACGTAAGTATGTAAAAATTCATGGTATTTTTAAGTAATAATTCTAAATAAATTCTCTGATAATGATATTTTTATTTTTGTATCTACATTACACACATCGTTGAAATATGTATTTATTTTTATTATAGAAGTAATTTATAATGTTAGAGAAACAAAATTATATTTATATGTACGTAGAATTGTGTTCTGCTTTAAATATATTTCAAACAATGGTGTAAATTATATAAATAATAAACCTATGATATATATAATATTTTAAGTAATAAAATATTACAGTTATTATCTCAGGTTAACAAAATATAATACTTACATAAAAATATATACATTTTTTTCTATCAACAAACCATATAAGTTTTTGTATTTAAAACATTTGCATTACAATGATAAAAAAAAAAAAATCCTGTAAAACTAATTTCGTAATTTTTAAATTTATGAACATTTTATGAGTAAAAAACTTTAATTTTTAAATTTAATATGTAATTTAAATTCCCATACCATGTTTAGTTAAAAAGTTCGACAAAAAATAGTTGGTTAATATGCATTTCCTGTTTAACATAAATATAATAAACATAATTTATCTGATTAAAAATTGATCTGATTCTAAAAATGTTACTTATTCGAGCTATTGAATAATACAAAATTATATGAATTTTTCTTAAGAATAATTATTGTTTGGCATCATAAATTAGTTAATTTTTTATAAACTAAAATAAAATAATAATCTAGAATATATTCCTAAGAGACCCTTTTTATAATTAAATAAAAAAAAGTTTTATAAAAAAATTAATTGAAATAATTTCAATTTGATAACTCCCAGCATTGATTATTAGGATTACACAAAAAATTAAAAATGATTTTAAATATAAACCAACTATCTTGTTTTAAACTTATGAAATTATTAAAATAATAAAGTCGAATGCAATGAAATATAAATTTCGATTTTTATAAATTTTTTCATTAAAAAAATAAATCTTATAAATAAAATTGATACTGATTTTTAAACATTGTTAATTGACATTTGATTTTTTTTAAACGTTTCTAATTATCACAATATAGTGACAAATGCCTATTCGATAACACATTACAATGACTAAAATTGAAAATACTTCGATAAAACAGAAATCGTTGCTTTATTAATGTATTGCAAAGTTTAATTAAAATACTTAATGTATATTTATAAATATTACACGCGATTAAATATATTTAATGTTATATGAGGAATTTTAATTTCAACTTTTCGAGGAGCTAGATTGATATTCAATACTAGTTTGAAACCAGAGCCTTTTAATTATAACAGAAAAAATTAATAATTATGATTAAAAATACTTACTTTATATGTAATTGGAGTCTGTTACTTAGAGTAACAAGATAATGAATGAGAGGAATATTTTTAATACTTTAAGGCTAGAAAGCTGAATTTTTAATCCTTAAAGTTACAAAAATCGAAAGATATCAGATAACTTATTAATTTAAAATAATGGAAGTTATTAATTGAAATAATAAAAAGAAATATCAGAATTTTATCAAATAGTTTAATTTAAAACTTCTGCATTTAGTGAAATATTAAACCAAATTTAAATTTTTTTATTATTTTGAAATATTTCTTGTTTTGAAATAAATTTTAATATAAATCTTGACATTAAATTTTAGACAAATTAAACCTTAGACATATTATTATATATTCTTTATAATTTCTGTGTTTTCTTAAGAAAGTTTATACTAAAAAAATGTGAAAATATATTTTTGTAGAAGGACACAGTATTGTCCTAATAACACAGTATTGTATTAATAAGTATATTTTTATTTTGGCAAGTTTTATTTAGAAAAAAAGTATTAACGACTTAAATTTGGAATTTGGAAAATTTAAAAGTGGAATGTGGTGAAATTGAGATAATATAATAGATTGAATATTTTCAAGCAATTACACACTTGTTTATATTAAAATACATTGTTATAAAAAATTTTTTTGTTTATAAATTTTTGTATAAACTTTATTATTTAAACTTAATAATTAGTTTCAAAATATATTATTTTAATTATAAAATATATTATAAAACAATGCTATTGTTACAAAATACATTATTATAAAACTGTGTTGTTGTTACAAATTATACAACTTCGTTATTATCACAAAATAGACTTCTACAAAACTTTGTGATTGTTGTAAGAATACATTATTATGAAAACCTATTATTGTAAAACAATGATATAAAAATATATTGTTATCAAATGATACTGCTATAAAACATTGACTTTATTTTAAAAACTTTGTTTTAATATTAAAAAAAAGATAGAACTAGACGTAGCAAAAGATGTACTAGATGGTATACAAAAGATAAAGCAAAAAAAAAAAAAAAAAAAAAAATTGTCTCGTTCAGTGACACTATGAATAATGATAATATTCAATGAATGAGGATATTTTTTATAGCTTAATAAAAAATATCACTATTCACGCAAATATCATAACATGTATATAGAAAGAATATTTGATTTATTAGAGATTTAACTAATTGCTTTTAGTTAAAATCAAAAAATTATTTTATCGAGACGCATAATTCTGCGCAATGCCAAAAACAAAAATTTAAAAAAAAAAAAAAATGTTGCAAAAAAATTTATTTATGACGAAAAAGATTTAATTACTTGAAAAAAAAAAAAAAAGTAAAATTTTATTTTAAAAAAACAAAAATAAATAAGCCAAGTTAGCGAGCAAAAATAAATCTGTTTATATTTAGTAACATTATTTAGTTAATATTATTATAAAACTAAAACGTGAGGAAGAGCTTTTTTTTTTTAATACTAGTATTACATAACTTTTCAAAAATATTTCTGAAAATTTTAAAAGGTCAAATTTTGATATTCAAATAATTCATCTTAAAACATTTTTTTGACATTTGTGGAAATGTAGTAGTGAAACACCTTTTGTATTAGAAATATTGCACTTTCATGTTAACCTAGCTTATTTTTTCAAAATACATCATAAAGATCAAAAATGCTTTAAAGATATTTTCATGCTAAGTTGAATCAATCATTTAGTATTGTAATAGAATGTTTCACAATAAAACAACGTGTACATGGATTAACGAAACATACTTTTTAAAGAAATATAGCAAAAGTAAGTTAAAAGCATTACTAAGTAGGAAAACTGACAGAAAGCTGCTTAAAAGATTACTTCGTTAAAGAAGATTAAAAATAAATGTACAGTTTGTAGTTATTGTTTATGCATATACATTGTTAATGCTCCTCCAAAATGTTTCTACAATGTACAGATAAAAATTAATTCAAAGGATTATGCTTTTGAAATTGCTTGCATCTTCTGACAAAAATGCTAAGTGCACGTTATGTTTGTTCTTCTTCTTCTAAAAAATGATAATGGGAGCATTTAAAGATACGACATTGTTTCAAAAATTTTTGCTTAAAAAATGCTTAAAAAATATCTTGTTTTGAATTTCAACAAAATATCTCATTTTCAAGTATTGTTTTATACGTTGTATTATAATTATATTATTGTAGTTTACGTACAAATTGTATTTTTAAGTTTTACGTTTATCTTGTTTCATATATATATTTTCCATTAACAAAAATTTCCTTTTTTTATTTGATAATTTTTTTTTTTTTCAACTGTAATACCTTTAGAAGAAACCAATTGAAACATCATTTGGTTTAGTGTTAAACATAAAAAAACTTTTTTGGTTTGAATTTAAACAAAATGTATATTTTAAGCACTGCAACAAATTTAAAATTTGACTAACAGAAAAAATAATAAAATAAATTGGGGTAAAATATTAATAAATTAATCCACAAACAAAATAAGCTATACTTGCTATTTATATATACATTTGTGTTTATTTGTTTACTATACATTTATTATTTACAGTTTTTATGTTTAACATTAAACCAAATGATGTTTCAATTGGTTTTTTCTAAAAATATTACAGTTGAAAAGAACTAGCAAATAAAAAAGGGAACTTTTGTTAATAGAAAAAATATATATGAGGCAAGATATAAATTTAAAATACAATTTGCACGTAAACGTAAAAATATAATTATAATACAACATATAATACCAAATTTGTATTTTAAGTTTATATCTTGTTTTTTATATATATTTTCTATTAACAAAAATTTCACCTTTGTTATTTGCTAATTCTCTAACTGTAATAACTTTAGAAAAACCAAATTAGAACCAATTTAACCATAACTTGGCTTTGTATTCAACAAAAAAACTATTTTATTGGAATTTAAACAAAATATATATTTATATACTGAAATAAATTAAAAACTTTAACTAAATGAGAAGATAAATAAAATAAAATGCCGTAAACTGTTAATTAAATTAATCCACAAACAAAATTATATTTACTATTTGCTATACGTTTATATTATAAATATTGGTAAAGTGTTTTTACTTCTTCAGAAAAGAAAAAATAGTATTATTGTTATTATTTCCATCATTATTTTCTCAGTATTGTTCCATATCTATGCATAAAATGTTCTTAACAATGAAACGGTAATTTTTTCAAACCAATCCAGAATTTCAATAGAAGTTTTTACAATGGCAGGTTATGAAAAAAATATCTACTTTTCAAAGAATCAGAGATAAAGAATGACGAAAGAAAGGAAATTACAGGGACAGAAGGAAGCGCAGGTGCTGATAAGAAATACTTTTCCCACCTTGCTGTTTCAATACCTTCCTAAGTGGCCTATATCCGCATCCTATAGTTTGTCTGATCCAATTTCCCACCTATCAGAAACAAGCATTGATTGTACTACGTAGCTCAACCATCATCTTAGTAGTAATAGGATAAGTCTCATCTAATGTATACATAGTATTGTAGTGATATTTGTGGAACGTGACTGTGTTTCACCAAAACTTGTTATGTATTTTATTTAATAACAGTGGTATATAATATGTTTTTTCCTATTGGGAGGGCATGTAATTAGTAATCTTATTTAATGATCACCTTTAAGGGCAATTGCTCCATGTTTGCGTAATGTATTGGTTTAAACTTGAACTTATGACAGTTGTTACAGATACTATTAATTTTTTTAAACAGTGACTGTTGTGCACACCACTAACACTTTTCTAACAAATGATTCCTTTTCTTCAATGACGCAACAGCCCCATGGATTAGCCAAGGCCGTGCATCTGCTACCAGATTATGAAACATGAGGTGTTTATTTTTACGTGGTAAGGTTTTCAGCCATACTCCCTAACTTCTTTAGTCATATAAAACAGGGACCTATGGTATAATGGGGATTCCGGAACCAATACAAACATCCATGCCACCGCATAGGGATTCGAACCCGAAACCTGTTGAACTAGTCACTCGGCCATCGGACCCCAACAAGTAATTACGTCATAATAAGAAGTAAGTTGTATTATCTACTTTTTAATTTTAAGGCCATTAAACATAACGATAATCAAAATATTAGTTTTAATTTTCAAGAAAAATTTATAAAAAAAATCAGAGCAAATCAGAAAAAAAAAAATCAAAAGGTTTATAAAATGGCCGAGTGGCTAAAATCAGGTATCTTTCAAATCCCGTCTTTCCCCATGGTTTTGTAGTGGTTCGGAATCCACTTTAAGCTGTACTCCTATGGATCGTAATGGAGATTATCCGTGGCTTAATATTTTAATGCAAAGTTAACATCGGTGCAATGGCGAAAGATCACGGTCTATTTTTGCCAGCTGCATTAGAAGAAAAAAAAGGTTTATAATTATTTGGAGATTATAATTTTTCAAGTCCATCTATTGTGTTTACTATTTGTACTACATCAATCACTCTACTAATGGGCGAATGTAAAGCATAGACTTCCGGGAAGATTTTCAGCGGTAAATGCTCGAGTTAGACGGATGTAAAAAAATGAAGATGGTTTGTGTGAGAACTCCAATAATTACTGTCAGCAACATGACTGTCGATTCTATTCGTTGGACACTGCCTGACATAAAAACACCGTGAAAGGATAGGTAAAATATGATGAACAATAACTCAGACAGAGAATGCAGATGTAAATAAGTGATATTATTTAAAAGAAGATAATTTTCTACATCGATGAAATTTACAGGCGATCAGAGGTATCAGTAGTGCCACCACTCCCATTGATACAAGCAGCAACTTAACGAGGTACAGATTCAATTAGCGTGTGGATAATGCTCTAAGAGATGCAAGATCTTATGGTTTCCCAGTTTATTCTCTGATTGTGTCTGGAACAGAGCGAATAAACGACGGTTAATCATCAGACATTGCACGTAAATGAAGCAACTGGACGTGTTGCAAGATTTGTCTGCTGATGAAGGTTGCTTGAGATCTCGCGTTGTCCTGATGGAAAATAACATTTTGAGATAGGAACCTGATGGACGAGGGACTAGCGCTCTGATCGTCGGTGCCCCAGGTTTCGAGTTCGAGTTCTGTAGGTTCCATGGATATTTGTAGTGATTCGGAATCCACTTTAAACCGTAGGTCCTAGTCTAATATGACTGTTGGGTGTAGGCCTGACAATTCTACCCCGTAAAAAGAAAACAAAAACATGTCATGTTCCGGAATCTGCTGTTAGGCAGACGGCCTTGTCTCGCCATTGGGCTACTGCGTCACTGAAGAATAATAATGTAAGATAACTCAACAGGATGCTGCCCTTCAACGTCATAGTGTCATGACATCAATGTGCCATTCTGTTTACATCTAATTACACACATGTTATACATCTAGATGCATTTATTACGTTCTATTATATGGCTATGGGGACATTGTGTTTCGCGACAATTCCCATTTTGTTCGTCGATCCATTTAGTCGAAATTCTATACATAATTTGCATTTCAGCAGACAATAAGATAATAAAATCAATCTACCGTTCTTAAGCCTACAATTCGATATCTCGCAAAATGGTCTAATTGTCAGAATCACCATCTGTGTCGTCGTCCAATCATCTCTTAATCCACATGTATCTTCTGAAGTGTATAACTTCCTGAAATTATGGATTCTATAAATGACAGAGTGTGACAACTCTTGGTTTATACGGTCTTCTATTCCGTGCTAGACGTGATCCACTTGCATTTAAAATTGTCTGTACAGCTTATTCAGCTGCGTATTTCCCGAAATTTGTATCCTTTTAGGAAACAATCCTCATGATATTGCATTTTCTATGTTGGCAGTGAGGTTCCTTTTTTTCTGAGAATAACGACAGGACTGCATAATATTACCACGTTCGAAATAGGCTCTCTTACACTCTAATTATGCACGTTACCATTGGATCATGAAGGATTTTTCAGTATTGGATGTACGTTTTTATATTGGAAAATATTTTATTTTTCTAATGCAGCCGACAAACACTTAGACAGCTGCCTTTCATGCCTTAAAAAGGGCAAGCTCTGAACCTACATTACTCACTTAGTACTACCCAGGAGGTGCGTGTAGCTTAAAGGTAAGCTACGGAAGGGGAGTAGCAATACCCCTGCAACGCTCTACTATCATGTCAGACCGGCACCTACGGATTCCTAACCGCTACAAACATCTTTGGCACCGCCACGACTCGAACCCGAAAACTGGGGTACCATCAGCCCCATACTGGAAAATATATTGCATGATATTTTCATTTCAGAAAATATATTAGTCAGGTTCAAAAATAATTTCCAATCAAACTCTAATCATAAATTAACTTTTACTGGTAATTGAAATGTGTACCAAGAAAGCAAAAATGGCAGAGGAAAGAAACAATAATGCTTAATGGTAGAATTTTGCTCATTACTTTTTTATTATATAAGCCATATATCCAAAACAATTAGAAATAATTTAATAATTTTTATTATAATAATTTTTTGCTCATTACTTTTTATTATATAAGCCATATATCCAAAACAATTAGAAATAATTTAGATGTTTTAGTAATAAAATAACTTATAAAAAAACAAATCTTTTTTCTTATGAGATCGATTTCAATATTCGACCTTATGAGATCGATCTCAATACTCGATTTTAAGCTACATTTTTGTGACGTGTTTTCAAAATAAAACAATTCTTTTTTAAAAGTAGAAAAAAAAAATCTGTAATGAATTTAAGAGTGAAATAATTTTATAATATCTAATTTGTCCTAAATCAACAATCATTAGCTGCTTTATTTAACTTATCAGCAAATTAAAAACTTGAAAAATCTTTTCATTGTTGATTGGATTTATAGTTCTCTGAAATATTTGATATCACTGTTATTGTTAAAAAGCGGAAGCTTTGTAAACAGCAATTTAATGTGGAGGTCATTTGTTCATCCTGTTGAGGTAAGAGCTACGACCTTTTTTTAAAGACCTTTTATTTGAATTGCGTACTTATCATTGCTGCTTTTCTTCCACTTGAGATAAGGCCTCCTTTTCTTCCCTCCGTTTACTTTTTGTTGAATTTTTATGGGCGGAAATAAATATGCAAAGTGCCATGAGATACCGAGTTGTACTAAACATTCTTGCCCAGTTTAACATGAGATACACACGTATTAGTACGTAGATGTGTATTTCAGTGCAAATGTTGTCATTTGTGTCCTTTTAAAATTAAATGGAGGTGATAAAAATATGTATTTCAAGCAACACGTATATGTAATAAGCAGCATGATTAAATGCCTTTGAATGAAAACTTAAAAGAAATATCTGCATCTGAAGAAAGTTCTATAAGTTTAATTTTTAAGTGTTTAATTCAATTTTAAGTTTAAAAAATACCGTAGTGTGCAGGTTGTGCAGCTGGATTGTAGCTGCGTGTGGTAGAAGTGCGATTTGAGACGCAAGTTTGAGAACTCGCAGCTTTATTTACACACGCACAGACACCACACCTGTACAATATTTATCACAGTATTTAAACACAATTTTAACACAATATTTTAAAGACAGGTAATTTTAGATTCGTAGAAGGATTCCACTTCTATGTCGAAAACCCGATACTTAGGTACGCTGGATGTGCGAAATATACTTCCTCTCCAGGTGAGAGTTTGTAGGCCAACTGTTACGCAGGGTTGTATTAAAAATATTTCCTCTCCGGATGAAAGACTGTAAACTGAACGTTTATCAACAGTAGCGTAGGTTGCCCAGTGCTTTCTCTCGGGTGAGAGTCTCGAGGCTACTGACCATTTCTCCTCAACGCTACAGGGGACGTTCTTGTCAGTGGGTGGGAGGAAGCATGGTTGCAATACGAAAATTACATTTATTTATTGTTGGTTTGATTTGTAGAGAGAAATTTGGAGAGGAAGTATCTTTCGTGCATCCTGCGCGTAGGCGAGTTTCGAGTTTTCGGCTTAGAAGTGGAGTTCTTCCCCGAATCTATAATTATATGTCTTTAAATGTGTTAAATAGTGTATGTCTCTAATTGTATGCGTGGTGTTTGTGCGTGTTTAAATAAAGCTTTGAGTTCTTCAACCTATACCTCAAGTATCTCAACCCATCCACACTCAATTACAATCTGGTTGCCCAACCTGAACACTACATACTTTATATTGTTGAATAATTTAGAGAAGAAGAATTAATTGTCGAAGTCAAATTTCATTTACTTAATTTAATTGCAGAGAATATATTTAGGAGTTTATCTTAACCTTTTTTTTTTTTTTCCTTTCAAAACTTTGAAATCCAAATATAAAATTAATATTCTTTAAGAAATACCAAATCAGTATTTTAAATTAAAACGTAAAATATTTACTATCTTTGCTAATTACAATAAAGGGAAACATTTCTATTAATTTGTAGATTCTATGATTTTAATGAAAGAAAAGAATTTACATTTAATTAAATATCAGTAACTTCGTATTTAAAATGCATGCAACAATAATAAAAGATGAACTTTAGTGTAAGAGTTACAAAATGTATGCATGACTTTATTCATCATTCATGATTTTTCAAGAAAATTTATGATAACTTTATTATTAATGAATTTTAATAAAATTAAAGAATATATTTCAGTAAATATATGCGAGACTTTTCAATAAACATGTCCTCATTTGTAATTAATTTTAATATGTTCTTTCAGATTTACTATAATTTTAAAGAATATATTTAGTGAAGTTTAATATATTTTTCTTTTGTGTTTCAATTCATGTTAACTTTAAGACGGAAAATAAATAAATAAAAATAAGAACAAAATTACTTATAACTTTTTAGCGTTTGTTGGAGAATAATTGATTTTTATTTAAAATATTCATAGTAAAATATGCAGACATAAAAATTAAATATTTTTTCATATTCATCATTTTTTAAATTTTTACAAAATTAGAATCTCAAATTCTATTTAAATATGTTGTTTCTTTAAGTTTCAATTGGTAATTATTTTAGTAAAAGATTATGTAAATTTGTAATATAGAATTTATTCAGAATTACTGCGCACATTTCACTTCATACAAGTAATAAAAACATAACTACACGTATTATTACCTAAACAGTTATGAATATTGCTGTGAGGAACGAGAATTTTCGTGTCTTGGACACTTTCAATTATTCCTATTGATTTTAAATTTCTTTCACGAGCTATTGGTTTATTTTTTAACTTTCTTCCATGAGCTTTTTTAAATTTCTTTCACGAGCTAATAATTATATGATTAAATAGTTAAATAACTCAAGATTTTGCTAAAACATCATTATGAAAGCAAAGACAATTTCATTTCAAAGTGTAAATGAGATTCTTTCTAGAAAAATTTTCAAAGTTTTTTTATTTTTAAGATTGCTGTTATGCGTTTTGTTCTTATGTATAATTCTTAATTTTATGTATAACCTGTATATCAGCCCAGCAGATTACATTTTTTCTTTTAAAACATATTATTTTATTTGTTTTTATAGGTCCCTTTACATTTTTCACATCTTAATAAGAGAAAATGACATGTTTTGAACTTATTCTATGATAATAATGTTTTCCGTAATTTAAAACATAAATTTAGGTACAATTTTCAGTATCCTTTGCTTTCATATTTTTATTGATTATATTAAAATTTTTAGTTATATATATTGTTTCTAAATTTCTTTTATTGATTAACAAAAAATAAAACCGATATTCATTTCCTTAAAAAAATTATTTATTTATTGATAATATAGTAAATATAGTTACTGAATTTGTATTGAATCTAAAAAATATAACAATATAAATCTAAATAATATAAATATAGTCCCATGGATAGCGTTTTCCGCCCTTAAACATCCGATTTAAGGGCGGAAACAGATGAAATATTTATTTTATATTTTAAAAACCATGTAACCTAAAATTTTAACTATTAAAAATTAAAATAATTTTAATTTTAATTAAATCCCACCTAAATGATGTTTTCTTCCTATGAGGCCACTCTCTTTGGGTCCATCTGACTGGGTTAATGAGAATTTTCTACACTATATGTGTTTGGACTATACATTTTTATTCTATTATCCTTAAATTATAATACTTTTATTGTTTCATGTTTACAATCTTTAGTGTAGTAATAACAATAAATCCTTTCCAATGAATCAATAATAATAAAATTATTATTGATACTGTTATTATTTTATTTACTGTCTAAAGAATTGCTCAGATATTCAGCTGCATTTGACAAAAGAACTTTGTTAAATATTTATGACCTTTACAACTTCATTTGCAATCAGTAGCTACTTTTAAACTTTTAACAAAATTTCTCATTTCGAAGTTTATTTACGTCAGGACTCCATGAATGAGCAGCAAATTAGTTAAAAACTCATTAAAAGGAAAACTTTTGTATAGCTTTTTAGAACGTTCTCAACGAAATCTTTAAATCTCTGAAGAGCTTATTTATTACTATGGTGGAGTCCATTGACTTATTTGTATTCAGGAACCGTTGGGCTATTCAGAGGTTTAATGGCTCGCTTTTTGTATCGACAGTCTCAACTATTCTTCAAAAACGGCTGCTTGGCGAGCGGATTGGCGACGCATCACGTGCCCACTCGTCGCCAAACATCTGGCAACCAACATTCTCCCTGCTGGATCAAAAAGACTCATCGTTTTGTAGCAACTAACATAGTGTATTTGATACCACTGGGAGTACGTTATGATCAACATCTTCAGAGTCTGTGCCAAATACACGTCTCCTCAGGAATCAAGCTAGTTTACCATCATCAGTGGACCTGAGGTAAGTTGAAAAATAATTATCTCTAAAAGATTCACATTAAGAAACGTGATCAATATCTCGAAAATTGGCTCGATAGCATGGCATGGGTTTTATGTTTGCTGTTATATATACCGGAGCATGTTGATGTGATTTGATCGACATGAGGCAATTGGGGTTTAGTGTGTTGGGGTTAATGGTATAGATTTTGACAATGGTTAACAATACCGATACATTATGAGAATTAAAATAAGTAATTAAGATTTTTATGATATTTTATAATGAGTTAAAATGATTTTTTTTATAATTTTATTTAGTAATTACACACTTTGATTAGCCTTTGTGAAGATCTTATATCCTATTATTTTCCTCAATATTATAAGTTAAGTGGAATTAAACGATTAATTAAATTGTTATCTAAATAAAAGTACTTGAAATAATGAATATTGTTTTAGGAATACGAGAAAAAGCAGAGTTTAATATATTCATTGAACATGAAATAACTAAAAAATAAAAGTAATCTTTTTTAGTTTAAATAAAACATGAAAATTATTATATTAAATTAAATACATTATATCATAATTTTTCTATTTCATATATAGAAAAAATTACTGATAATCATGTGTCTATAATACTTAGAGTTTAAAAATATTATCACAACACTTTAATATTATTAAAGTAAATATTTGTTTTTTATTTCAAAATATTGTTGTAAAAACTTTTTAGTAATGAACTTTATATTCTTTTACCAAAAGAGGTAATCATCAAGTTGTGTTTCTCAAAAATACAGTTAAAAGAAAAGTTCTCACAAAATTTATTTACTGTCATGAAATGTATAGAAACAGTTTAGGTTACTTATAATTTAATCATAAAATCATATTTTATTCTATCTTACCTGTAAATGCTGCAGTATAATCATAAATGAAGAATTATAGAATCCAAATTGTTTCAGGCTGGTTATTTCTTTATATTATTAAATAGATAATCAGAATAATAAAGAATTAATCTATGATAATTCATCAGATGATGAAATCTTTGTTAATTAAAATTGTAGCACAAATCTGAAATTATTAATTCAAATGAAATTTAAAAAATTAATCAATCTGTTTTGAAAATATTTACTAGATTAACTTGGTAGATGAATATGTCATTTTCATATTAGTTTGTATATTCTTGTGATTTAATGCACATGCTATATTTATATTAAAAGGTTAAAGTTATGGTTTAAGAAAAATGATAATGAAACTGATAATAATTTATTTTCCGAGAAAAAAAATTTAATTCTTTTAAACAAAATACAGATCTTGATGTTTTTAACTGAAGATTCATTCTATCAAATATTTGATAGTGAATCGATGTTAAAAAATATCTATTCAGTTTCATAAAATAAGAATAACTTTCAAAAATGAATCAAACTTTTAAAACAATCATCTATAACAACTGTAACTCACCCGATTTGTCTTTTACTTTATTTTTTATTTATTTTTTATGCTTATTAACAAACTTTGCATTCATGCCACTGCTTTGTTAGTTTGCTTGACAGTTTGATTTATTTACAACTGAAGACCTATAACGGTTTCAGCATTATTCAGAATACATCACGAAGATTCTTTTCCTGTAATACACAATTACAACTTAAAAGTGAAAGAAATACTTTCCTAAAGTCCTTTTAAACATTATTTTCTATTTTGGAGTAGAGGCAAAAAACAGTCAATCACAAAATGCATATTATTTTATAATTTTTAAATCACTTCAGAAAAATGATCTAGAATAATCTGATGATTAGTGTGTTGAAATTAAGCAAGCTCACTCTGAAAATGAACTGAAAGTTCAGTGTCTACGCCGGGTATAAGTACATTAAAACTGTGAGACACAAAGTCATCTAATAATGGATGGGGCAGTAGGTGGAAAGTATAGGTAGGGTTTAATCAGCGCATGGTTTGAATGGGCGTTAACTCCAGATTGCGGTGGCTCCTGAAACCAGTTGATTACATTGAACTACATTTATATAAGATGGTCACAAGTGATCAATTTTTTTTAAATTTTTAAGCTGACTCGTGGTTCAGTGGAACATGCGCAGCTAGAGTGCAGAGGAGGACTGAAGTTCGAAACCAATGGAGGAATGCTTGTAGTCACTGCTTTCAGAAACGAGAACTTAATGGTGGTGTGACAATATGTCTCTCATCGATGGCCAAACTACCTGATAGGAGTTTTCTCCCATATGACAGGCAAATGTGGGGCAGTTACCCATGAAAGTCTCTCCGGAAGGCGCTGTCCTCATTTATCATCCAGTCGGTGGGCTGTTCGTGATGTAAAGGAGACCCACCGATGTTTCACCCTCACCCCTTTCTTGCTTACTGGTAAGGGATGCATAGCTCTTGGTCCTAGAGTGAGGTATGTAGAAAAGAAAGTTGGGCAATAACAAATTCGTAACTGAATCTTTAAACTTTACTTTTCATGGAAATATGATTCCAGATCTCTCACTAAATTTCTTCTTCAATGGCGCAGCAACCCCATGATAGGCTACAGACGGATTTTTAAAACCTTGAGATGTTTTCTTTTATAGGATAAGGTTGTCAGCCCTACACCTAAAAGTCATATTAGGCCGGTAACTATGGCTCAAGGGGGATTCCGAACCACTTCAATCCGCTGACATCGCTGGGACACCACATCAGCGATCGCTAGGTTGAACCCTAAACTGAGGCACAGGGTGTCAGAGCATTAATCACTCAGCTATCCGGACTCTTTCGGCAATTTTTATGTTTTATTCAACATAACATAGTTCTGAGATATGTATTTTGAGTAAAGTTCATATATCTTTCATAGTAGAAAGATCCAAGAAATACAAATATTATCATAATTTGATTGATAAGCATTTCTTCAGCTGTAAAATCAACAAAGTAACATTTTTTATCAATAATTTTGAGATTTATTAATGAACTAGCAATACGTAAC